>JAECUM010001969.1:0-144855 GCA_016617855.1 Megalonaias nervosa
AATTTATGAAACGAGTTGAATAATGTCCAGTTTTTGCGAGCCTTGGCGAGCAAAAGCTGGACATTATTTAACGAGTTTCATAAATTTAATATTAAATCATTACGCATTTGAAATTCTTTTTATCACATAGTTTTATTTCAGTAGAAAATATTTAGATAGAAAGAAGAACGAATAATTTCGTTCGTTCTGACAGACACTGTACAAATGAAAATTTGTTGTGCGCAAAAAATAGTCCTAAACAAAGTTGAAATAGTAAAATTATATTATACATTTCTGATAACTATAAATCAAAGAATAATCGTCCATCCAAATTTTACAAAAGACAAAATATTTGTCAACACAAATTATCCAATACGTGTGATGTCACATTGTTTGATACGGCGCACAGTACCGGTTTGAGTTGGCCTACACAACACAGTGACAGTGTTTACGTTGAGATTCCAATCACGACTAAACATTACATTGTTGAGATATTTTTGTGAAAAGAAGATTAATGGATGCAGAAATACACATATTTTCTGTAATGTATTTGTGACCGCATATTTGCAGTATTTGATTTGGAACATTAGATTGTACAGAAGACGTAAACAAATCTCTTTTTGAGTCGGACTTGCATCACATATTTACCGCGTAAATATGCTGTGGTTGGATAAAGTTCTGTCAGTTGGGGAGACCGGTTTATGTCTACATTCTTCTGTGAACAAAGGTGAGTTTATTTACTTCAGTAAGTTCACATTTAAACCAAGCTTGTATATAGGGTGGATTCCATGCTACAGATATACCGCCCATCCATTCCCACCCCCACCCTCGTTATCATCTAAGCAATACCGGTAGTTTTACTTGTTGTTATTGTTCTTGTCTTGGGGGTTTTGCCATTTTCCGTGTTATGATATGTTATACATGACATGACAAACCCCTGTGGTGGGTAAATTGTCATATTGAAACAGACGAGACCATTTTTTCCCAATTCCCTTTCTCGAGTCGAATCAAAAAATGGCGGCCAAAAAGTGTTCAATGAACACAAAAAATTCCTGAAGGCGGGGTTAAAAACGTTTTCCCACGATCGCAGCCAATCAGTAAAGAGAATACTACACAATAATTTCATGGGCTTATTTGGACCAATCAGAATCACATAAAGATATATGTTCACATGTATAATATCAAAAATATGAACCGCTCCGGTGGCCTAGTGGTTAGAGCGTCCGCCTCGGATGCGGGAGGTCGTGGGTTCGATCCCCGGTCGAGTCATACCAAAGACTTACAAAAAATGGTACTAACAGCTGCCTCGCTTGGCGCTCAGCATTAAGAGGTTAGTGTTAGGACTGGTCGGCCTGGTGTCAGGATAATGTGACTGGGTGGGACATCATGCTACATGTCTGCGGCATGATGCCCCAGTGCTAGACATCACTATAAACTGCCACACTGCAGACATCGTAGCGATATGACTGAAAAATTGTTAAAGCTACGTTAAAAATCATAATCACATAATCACATCAAAAATATGAAACTACACACACTGTAGGCAAGGTGTACCGACTATGTGATAAATATATATATATATATATATATAGCATGTGTATTATTTACAAAATAATGAATTTTTGTGAGGGTCATTTAGTCAATGACATTTCTTTTTATGTGTTGTCATTCGAAAATTATAGAGTGCACTTTAAAGGTGAGGTCATGTTATGTGCATAATGTGTAGCATAATTTCAATGATAAAATTCCAAGATTGAATCTAGTAAACATTGCGTGATTCAAGAGGACATTCGTACTGCTAAGCGGTCAGAGTACCCTAGTTTCTGACTGGGTAGAAATTAACAGTTTGTTGACTGCAAGAATACGTTATTTTGAAATAACAATTTATTCTTGAGAAGCCGATTATTTATTGCGTTAATAGATTAAAATTATCTTTCTTTATAAACAAATATAACGTGGAATGATTCATTCTTAAAGTTTGTTTGAGCTCGAAGTAGTACATACGTTAGTTTGATTGTGCTTGTTTGAAATTAATATCATATGTAGGAATTACAGAAAAGAAACATTTAAAGACTGGAAAATTAATAGATGTAATGATTTAATTTTTGAAACATTCAAGGACATGTTTGGTACATATTTCTAACGAATCTAATGAGAAACATTTATTCAATGATATTTTGGATTTTAAAACATATTGATTACATATGTAGCGTTGGCACATAAGCACACAAGAGCTATAATTTGGAATACCTTTGAACGTATCCTGATCATTTGGAATTAATAGAACACTTAGGATTTAAGGAATTTGTTAAGCACTGTAAGTTATTTTTAATCTTTTACTTTGTATTTTAGAGAAATATATATATATATTTTAATTATACAAAACTTATTGGATGTTGCTCTTTCTTCGTTACGTATGTTCAAGATTATAGATTTTTTTTTGTAGTCATGAAAGATCATGTGTTTCAAGCGAAGGTTGGCTAATGCTTGCGTATGTCCGCCTGTAATATATAGCCTTCAGTAACTTCGATCAAACAAAGCCGCTAATTACAAAACACAAAATCGGCAGGTCGGTCATGAAAACACGAGACCCAGCACCGAACCACATATAACCACATCTGTAAATCGACTTAGATCTTTAGCACAACGCATAGATAACCAGCGTCTGAAAGATAACTTAGATAATGACACTTAGATAAGTAATGTGCAACGAATGAGATCCTAGTATGAGTAAAAACTATTGCTATATCAACAGTTGTAGAGTCAGTAATCTCCAACAAATCAGCCATGTAACAAGTCATAACAATGTAAGTATATCGTCAGAATTATGACAGTATTAGTTGATACATGTGGTTGTGATAAATAAACATGACAACACATTGTTTGCATAATATAACCTGCTAACGTAAATATTCAGTACACACTGCAGCCAGATATTGTAGTGCTATCTAAAGTGGACACACTTTAACGTTATTGTTTTAAGTACAGTGTAATGATATAATTTATTATAAAAATCAATGTTTGATAGGTCAGTAGCTTCAGTCATGTAAATCTGTTTGTAGATTAGTTATATATTTAGTACACTAACTACGTAGTTAATAGATTATGTGGCTCGTATCTGTTAGTAAATATCGTTACAAATAATCCAGACATAGTAATCACTGCCAGGTACATCCGGTACTTCTCAGCCTTTCACAGTGCTTGACCTTGCCTGAGTAGGTATGTTTATCAAGTTACAACCGACATGCAAAATATACATAATTCTTCGTGTTGTTAGATATGTAACTGAAATAATAAACTTACATACACATTTTCGCGCCTGTATACCTTCAGTGCTAAATTGCAAGTTATTTCGTTAAAGTTGGTAAAGTGTTACACTCCATCATATTATTGGCTCGTTACAGATGCAAAAAGGAATTTCCAGCTTCGGATCCAGAAATTTTGCTTTTTTTATTTATTTTTTTTATATGGGGGGAGGGGTGGGGTTGGGGGTTGGGTGCGTAAACAAGCAGGCAAAGGATCTGCGAGACAAAACCCTTAGAAGCTCTTGCATTATCAACGTTTCGAGGGCATAATTTTAGCCAACTATACGAAAGAAAGTTTGTTCTGTGCAACGTTCATGTTTTTACGAGTTCGTGTTACAGGTGTGTCTATGGGATACACCCGCCCATCCGCCCCCCGATATGTGTTTAAAAGTCAATAGTTAGGGTGAGGGATCTAAACTCCATCTATTAGCCGACACTCTAACTCTCATTTGTGACGAGCCCCTGTGTTCAATGAATGACTGATTCAGACTAATTCGGACTCGTCCCTAGTGTATTCGCAGATCCCATGAGGACAGCTACGGCAGTGCGAATGGTCTTTAAATTCAATACACGGCCGTCGTACGAAGAAACATTTTCCAGAGGGAAAAAAAAAAAAACACGAATACAGTTCTGTATTTATTACAGTCCTCCTCTTGTAAACTTTTGAAATTGTTTGAGTTTTACTGAATGAATGAAATTCATGAAGAATTTGGATTTGTAAAAGGTTCAATTCGATACGCCTAAGAACGTCGATGACGTCAAATAAGACATCAAAGTAGTGTTCATTTGGGGGTGTGATAAAGAAATACGGACTGAACATCTGTATAGAACGCATATCAATCATGCAAGATTTCAAGATTTATAGGGTATATAATAAATATACAAAACTGCATAAGTGTATTGATCTGAGTCAGCGGAAAGAACAAGTTTGAAAAGGCATAGGGATGAGGCTGTTATGATGAGACTTACTCTTAAGCTATGTCAAACGAGTTATTCCTGGACTCAAAAGCAAAACACATACAAAGTTTTGTATTTATTACATACCCATTTTTAACGCCTTTTTTAGTATATTTATCTTTACAGTATGAACGAAATTCAAAACGAATTGGAAATATTAAAAGTTCAATTCACTGTATTTAAAAATATCGTCGCGCAGACGTCAAAGAAGACACAAAAGTAGTTCCAATCTGCGTGCGGGATACAGGAATACCTACTGAACGTCTTTATCGAACACCAGATTTAATTATGTATGATCAAATAGGAATGAAATAATGTGCATATTAAACTTATCAGAAAAGAAATTCACTTAATATATTCGTAGTGTTCTTGTTCGTACTAACAAGTTTTACATAACCGAACTCTGCAGTTCCACCGAATCAAATGTCAGTACTATTATTCTGAAAATAAATCAGTTAAACAACTACAATTATTTATTAACTGATCTGATTATTTAAATATAAATTTTTGTTTTGAATCAGCATATTTTCTTTTCTGAAAGTGCATTGCTCGAAAATAATCATGGTTTTCTTTATGTAGTAAGATGGCTCAATATGAACCCTGCTAATTCATAGCAATGATTAAATGCATTACTTTTATATGCTGCTATTTAGAGTCATTAACTGGGTTTTAATTCACTAAGGTAGAGAAGCTTAGCCTCGAGTATGCAAAAATAAATGAAGTTGAGACAGTTTGGGATACACGTTGATTCTTTGGCGTGTGTCATTTTGAGGCATGCTCGTGTATAAAGACGGAGGTAATTCATTTTCACATTTATTTTGCAAACTTAATCTTTTCCAGGATTTGCTAGTGGCTCTTTCCACTCTCACGCCGGAGGCTCAGCTGACTTTCTTTGCTTGCCGGAGGATCCGAACTGGGGAAAAAATGTCGGGGGGACAGTGTGGACTGCGTATATATACGGTGCTGAGTACGAATTGGTGGATGGGTCGAATCCTTTTTCTACTGTGTCTAGCCACAATGACGTACCATGCTGTGTGTGTAAAACTTCTCAAATGGCCATCCTTATTATCCCTGGTAAAACGAACTGCTATCCCGGATGGAAAATGGAATATACAGGATATTTGATGTCTGGGTATTATGATCATGTTGGGGCGACAAACTACGTGTGTGTGGACGAAAACCCAGAGGCAATGTCTCAAGGATCTGCAAACAAGGACGGTCATCTTATGTATGTTGTCCAGGCACGTTGTGGGTCCTTACCTTGCCCACCTTATGTTGAAGGGCGAGCCCTGGCATGCGTTGTTTGTTCAAGGTAAAGGTGGAGGTCGTGTTATAAAAGGCAGAATATGTACTCGCACAGCTATGTTACACATTGCTATACACATTCGTGCTATAGAAGAAAATAAAGAACACTGTTGATTGCTTGTTTTTAGTATTCAAACCAAGGTATGCTCGCGTTGCAATTTATTTATATTAATTTTCATTTTTTATGATCTGCTGGTATCAGCACAATGGGAATGTGATCATCATGATTTGACGTTTATTGGTGTTGTATTTATTATTATTTCGGGAATAATTATATAAAAAAAATAGCTGCTTCGACAAAACTTCCTAATTTGAATCGTGTAAGAAAAATTACCCAATTGAGCAAGAAATAGAATTAATTATTCCGTTTTCATCTGACAAAATTGTTCGAGAATTTGCTAAATACTAAAAGAAAATCACTCTTTATGAGATGTAATGGCGAAGGTTTTTCTATGTCTATAGTTGTGATTAAATTGTAAATATAATTGAAAGGAACTTAAAGTCATAAATATGGAGTTTTCTTCAGCTATTCATCATTGTATAAGATCCGAATAATCCAGCTTTTGTGCAATGCTCACCATAAAACCCTAGAGAACATTTTACGCGTTAATTCATTTGCCAACTGTATATATTTAATTGCATCCAAAACTGTGTAAGATATGTTTAAAAGTATGTCATTTACAAATAAATTTTGAATCATTTTTACTCGCAACAGGAATAAAGTCCCCTAAATAAGAAATTTGATTACTCCGTGTTTTGAACGTATTAGGATAGAATTTTTCAGTAAATTTATTAGGATGAAAAGTTGAAATTTAATATGTATTTCTTGTATTTGAAATATTAAGTTTATGTGTATCAGGAATGTAATTTTCTATATATCAATTATTTAAATAAAGTTAGTTCATTCGTCGAGAATCCAGAGGGTTTGTCTTTCTTACAGCGAACCCGTCGATCTTCTCGGTCAGTCTTTCTCCAAGATGTAGGAGTGACACCCCTTTTAGCACCTGAATTCTCAGTCTCTATCTTCCTCTCTCCCTCTAACTATGGGAAGAACATTTGAAAAGTTATGAAAACAAACTTCATAACAAAAGAACAAATGTATATTTTGGAACATTGCTGGCACCAAGCACAAATTTGATAAGAGAGGACAGATACTATTATTTAAACGGTTATTGGAGTCTGCTTTAAAACTCGTTTTCTTTTCATTAAATTTCAGAATAAAGCTAGAAAAGACAAACTGTACGTGTACTTCTTACGAAAAGTAGGCCCCTTGCTTATCAGTTAAATTTGAAATCCATAATTCTTTAACGCAAATTATTTGATAAACTACGTAGTGTTTTTCAAACTATTATAAACTAATGTATTGAAATACTGTATGTAATGTTAATCCAGTCTTTACAGTTGTTTGTCCATCTACGGGTAACCTAGTACGTGAGTATAATAGCATCGTTACTCTTGTTTTTCCCTAGCACAAGGAGTAATACAGTGCATCAATAACTATCTGAGATTGGACCATTTATCTTAAAACAGGTTCTCAGGATTGATTTCACCCAGAAAAAGAAAGACTCTTTCATCATGTAAATGGGGCCCATACAAAGAATCTTGAAGGTCAGTAGATGGGAAACGACACATCAAAATCTAAGCCAGTAAAAGACTTTGCTTTTCAACCGTGTCATTCAAGAATATTTTAGTAGAGTGGCTCTGATATAATACACAGCAGCCAAACATAATATCTCTGTAATGAATGGTTAATCTTAATTATTCATATTTTCAATGTCCCTCAGAGGCGATGATGAAAACGAACCGTTTATAAGTTACCGCCTGTAAAACATGTGAGAGAACACCTTAAAGCTTTTCAGAAGATGCTTGTAAAAGTTATAGAAATCAAATAAAACAAGACTGATTAAATGCCGACAGAAAAATGGGTAGAAAATAAAAATATGTAACAGCTTGATTTATTTGTCTTCAGTATATGATCTGTTAAACAAGAATAATGGCAGTTATCAGAAATAACTCAAGAGATTATGATTGCGGTTTCGTGTGTGTATTTTTACATCGATTCAGTCTCACTTTTCTCTATATAGATGCAAAGTATTCTTTATTTTTCATTTATGTAGAAGGATATACTGAGGGTTTCTTGGAATTCCCAATAACGTTCTTAGACCCAGTATGTATTATTCATTTGCCTTCCTGTCTGTTTATACTCCATTACCGGTTTTAAAAACGAAAAGCATCAAGGAAATGCATAAAACGTTGTCATTTCATTCGTCAATTTATAATTTATAATCTGATTGTCGCCAGTGGGTCTTTTTCTATCTACGGATGAATGCTTTTGGAAAGAAATGATATTAGAATATTATCACAGAGGGAATATTTTATGCTAGTTTCAAATTTATTATGGATAAGATCATTTTTGGACCATTTTCATCGAGCATACAGCATGATACGTGCTTGAACCTTCTCGCACAATTATCCGCATGACATCAGGTAGAGCCCACTGTAGCTAATTCGCTAAAATGCTGTAATCCTATTATTTACGGTATATTAATGTTTGAATGCTATGGGATTTTCCAGGACCTTTACAACGCTTAATCGTACTTGTAATTCGTCATCTCAGAAATAAGGATTATTCCAGTGATTCCGTAAATGAAATTTGTATTATCATTGGGCAGTCAAAAGTCAAATCCTATTTCAGATCACGTGTCTCAATGGATGAGACCGCTCCGGTGGCCTAGTGGTTTGAGCGCCCGCCTTCAATGCGAGAGGTCGCAGGTTCGAGGCCCGGCTGAGTCATACCAAAGACTTATAAAAGTGGTACTAACAGCTTCCTCGCTTGGCGCCCAGCATTAAGAGGTTAATGTTAGGACCGGTCGGTCTGGTTTCAGTATAATGTGAATGGATGGGACATGAAGCTACATGTCTGCAGCATGATGCCCCAGTGATAGACATTACTATAAACTGTCACACTGCAGACATTGTAGCGATATGACTGACAACATTTTTAAAGATAGTTAAAAATCCAGATCTCTCTCTCACACACACACACACACACACACACACACACACACACACACACACACAATGGATGATACGGAGCAAAAATATCACAACTGTTGGAAAGCTGAAGAAAATTGATTTACTATGCGAGTACATTTAAAAGAATACATGAATAACACAGTTAACAATCATATTACATTAATGAATGCAGATTTGAATATTTGTGACTTATATTGTATAATTCACTATAATAGATAAGCTTGATTTAAAGGCATTGATTCGTAAATATCTGTGGCCATTTACTAATGATATATCTCATTCTCCACTTGTAAGAGATAGGAGCTGACATGCATTAATCAAATCAACTCATCTTCATTCCTGAAGATAAAAAGCTATAATGATATCACATGATGCGATTATTATTGCAGACGATGTACATCTGTAAGATATTATACCAGGAACTTCTGATATTGACGGCGTGTTGTGTGCATTTTTGATCTATCTTTGATTATGAGCCATCAGAGTGGCGACTCGTCCGCTATTTTTAGTAACCTCTCTGTATAAACGTACCGTTTTATTCTTATATACAAATGTTTGTGCAGCATATTTGGACGAGGTGTATGAACCCGGCCGTATCCAAGTATCAAAATTAGATTTCACCCAGTACGTTTGCCCTGCCCTGTTATTATACTTATAGGTTCTCCAGTCGCACAGAAATTTTCCCAGTAGAGAAAGAAGATACAGTCCCTTGCATTAATGCAATTAAACGATGCATGTCGAGAGAATGAAGAACAAATGAAGTCGCATGTGTGCAAGTTTTTACAACGCAAATATGCTGAATAGTATTAAATGTATAATTCGACCTGAATACGAACACGTGACCTATCTGAAAACACATAAAACAATACGCCATGGACGCGTAAGCTTTTATGCATCGGTCAATCGACTTTTATAATCAGATAAAATATAGATCAAATAAATATACGCACGAAACTATGTTACAAATCTGTCACAAAAGTAATTGAAGGATAGGGCTCTCTTATGTGCTCTTTCACTATTACGTTCTGGAGTATTGTCCTTCTATTCGATGATTTATTCATTATTTACTGTGGTATTTTTATAATAAACTGTAGGTTCGTCATTATATCAAGCATTTTTGCCATTGATTCGTCGATGTGTGCGGACTTTTTCACATTATATGCGGTAGTTACAGTAACACCATGGCCAACGGTTATTGCCTCGGCGAGTGCACAAATCGCATCCACGATAACACGCGCGCGTTTATATTTCGCAAACAAAACAGTTTTTTGGTGATTTCATCTAGCACCTGTTGTTCTGCTTCGATTATTTTTCACGTTTGTAACTTTGCGGGTCCATCACAGTTCTTCTATTAATATTGCCGTTTTTGGAGATTAAATGCTCTACAGCGTGAACTTGTTCAGCTGCAACACATGCATGCACTTCCATCCATGCATTTTGTTTTTACTTGTGCAGCCCTCATGCAATCATATAAAATATCATCCTATGAAATATTTAAGTCTCCCGCGATTGTGTGTTACTGGTCTTTGGCACCACGCTCATTTAGAAACACATCCATTACGCCTTTGCTTTGTTCCTCTACCGATCGTTTTCGTCCAAGAACTGTTGCTCGGACAAGTGCGTCATTGAGTGCTAGATGGGTCAATGTTGGTTTAATGTAATCGCTAGGGAATACAACCGGGGTTAATTCGGGGTGAATTTCACTTCATCGTTGTAGAATCAGTCTTGAGCTGTTTTTACGCCAGTCAGTGATATCATTTTTGACAGGCGTTTTCGCGCACTTACGCTATGACACAAAGCTGGCCGCGAATGGTAAGTGGCACATCAGGCAGGTTGTTCCAATGGTCGATTCCTATCTTGCCCTCGCTTAGATCATATTCAAACATATGTGACGGCCTGGTAACACCACTCTGAAGCAGATATTCGTCGACAAGTGGAACACAATTTTAGTCCGCAATATCATCATCGCGTTCAGAATCCATCGCGTATATGTAATAATAAATCTTAAACACAAACGTCAAAGACGGTTAAGTAAGTAGTATATGGGGACAATATGACTCACGTGGACAGTAATGTTAAATTTGGTCGTTTGCACTATAGCCTCAAGATTTATAGCCTCACGTAGACCGTAATGTTAAAAACAGGTCCCGGCACAATAGCCTCAAGATTTAGTATAGGGTCAATAGGAATGGAACAGGTAGGGTGAAGTCACAGTATTGGCAACAATGTTGTAAGTGGCTGACCTGAATACGCGAGGCTACCCTAGGTGGTGACAAATGCAATAGAGATACAGACATATATAACACATATATAACGTATAGGCAAGAAAGAATAAATCTTTTCGAGGCATATGAAGTGGCCCTAAAAAGGGCCGTTGATTTTTATGTTAACACCATTTCGTTAACATAGAGGACATCTCACTGATTTTCTTCTCTTTCTTAAACTTCGTCTAACCTCTGGACCGTAGATGAGGACTCGCTTCAGACAACCTTGTCTTTCCACACAGGTCCTTCTTTTCCAAACGCTTGTCTCGGTGATCCGGATGATTCTCCATGATGATTTAACATATATGGGTAAGTCCGTACGGAACAGCATCCACGATACGAGAGTAGAGGATTCAACGTTTGTCCACATCTTGTGACGAGAACAGGTGAAAGGAATGAAGTGAACCGCGTTTATTTATAGTGGAAGACTGGATCGAAACGGATTGAGATTGTTCACCAATCCCAACACGCGTTACAAATTCAGCCACTGCGCATAGTTTGTCTTCCAATCCGAAGAGAGCTACCTGTGACGCCACATTCCCTATATAGGTGCGCTAGGGTCTGTGCGCAGTGAATCGATGCGACATTGTTTTTTGAAACATGACGAAAACTAAGAAGACGATGAGTTGGGGTGCACCGGCCGTGGTGACGAGAAGCGATGGCATAACAGCGGTTACCAAAGTCAACACGGACCTACTTCTCGAAGAGGTCGATTTTAATTGAGATTTAGTAGATTTTCTCTCTTCTTCGCAAGAATTTGTTCCCGTATCAGCACCTTCGCCACCTTCTCCTTCTTTACCACACGTCGAGAATTTTATACAGAGACAGAAAAAAGAATTGGAGAAATTTTTACAAGAGCAAAAAGAAGCAGAACAAGCTTTTCTCCTTCAACAGCAACAGCGAGAAGAAGAGGCAAGAAGGAAACGACAGGAGGAAGAAGAAGCAGAGAAGAAACAAGGTCTAGGAGAGAAGGAGAACAGTGAAACTCAAACGGTGATGGTACTCTTAGACATTTTGGCAGAGTTAAGAAGTCTGAAAAAAATGTATCAGACTTCTTTATTACGACCCAAGAGAAAAAGGCCTTCCCGAGCCAAACAGCCCAACCCGGTTACTACGCCTGAGATACCAACCCTAGTTATTTCTACTAAATCATCCACGGGAGCAAGTCCAGAAGTAGGCCTTGGCCGCGGCAAAGGCTTAACGCAGTTAAAGCTGATTGCTTCTCGTTCCTGAGTTTGTTTGTTTTTTTAAGAACAAATCACAAACACCCAACGGCCTTTTTCAAGGACACCCACTTCTTTCGAAAGAGTTATTATTCACTTTGCCAAAATCAATTACGATGTACGTGTGTGAGTGCATGAGTGTAGGTCCTTTATCACACATATCATTCAGTAAACATCCATCTCCAAAACACCTCCCTGCCTACTCAAACAACCAAAAGTACTTTTTACTTTACACGATGGAAAAAAAATCGGAGACAAACCCTTCCATCTTCAACAACTCTTATCACGAACTCCTCGCCCAGTTTGAAAACTACACAAGAATTTATACTGATGGATCAAAAGATGAGGAAAAGGCTGCTGCAGCCTTAATTAGTGGAAAACACACCAAAAAATGTTCGCTTGCCAAATGGTACTTCAATTTTTTCAGCCGAAATCAGAGCAATAGACCTTGCTCTGTCTTATATTGAAAACAAACGTATTTTAAACAGCATAATCTTCTCCGACTCACTATCAGTGCTTCAGTCACTACATAATAGAAAACTGGAGAACCCATTATTAGCCAATATTCTCCTCAATAATACTAAGCTGAGTACCTCCCACAATATAGTATACGGTTGGTTACCCAGCCATATTGTCATTAAAGGTAATGAAAAAGCAGACCGCGCTGCTAAAATGGCCCTATCCCTTGAACCATCTGATTTTAAAATACCGTATATTGATTCTAAACCTAGTATCAAAGAATCTTTACGTCAGAAATGGTAGGCATCATGGAATGATGCAGTGAATAACAAACTTCATGCCATCAAGCCAACCCTAGGAGAATGGACTCCTTCCTACAGAAACATCCGTAGGGAGGAGGTAGTCATTGCAAGAATTCGAATTGGTCATACGTTTATAACCCACTCGCACATACTAAAAGGAGAAGATCCACCAGAGTGCATTTCTTGCAATAAACCATTCACCGTTAAGCACTTTATGTTGGAGTGTTTCGACCTCCAACCTACGTGCGATCAGTATTACAATGTGCATGATATTAGGGAATTCTTTGGTACAGTCAGCGTGGCTTGTATTATAGACTTCCTGAAGAGAGTAAACATTTATTACAAGCTATAGCTATTATGCTATCACCTTGAGCAGTTTTACGTGATGTATATACCGTCCATACGAAACATTTTACCACTTTTAAACGATCAAAGATATAAACTTTCGTATGGCGCTAAATAGCCTAACAGTGCTGGTGCGCCGTAAAAATATAATCAACCAACCAACCATCATTTTAAAAAATCAAAACTTGGAGACACTTACTTTTTTTCTGTCTGGTCTATTCTGATACAAATTTTAAAATCCAGTGTCACAACACAACACCTTTAAAAGTTCATAGACTTCCTCTGTGTCTTTTTTTGTTCACTCTATGTTTATTTTTTTTTTATTTTTTTTTAATTTTTATTTTTTATTTTTTTTGTGTTGAATTTCTTCACTTTCACAGGGTTTTCCTCCTCTTCTTCCTCACTTTTTTCTCGTCTTCTTTTCTTTTCTTTCTGAACGTGTCTGGGTTCTTCCTTTACTGAGGACACCTCTTCTTCTCCCTCCTCCTTCTCCTGTTGTTTCTTAGGGCAGTCTGAAGACCAATGTCCTTTCTCTTGACAACGATAACAGGTATCTTGACTTTTGTCTCTATTGACACTGGTTTTGTTTTTTACGGTCTGGACATTTTATAGCCCAATGCCCTTTCTTCTGACAGATATAGCAAGTATCTTGACTTTTATCTCGAAAGGAGGGGGAGTAGTCCGTTGGCTTGTCTGAAGAAAACGTTCTTATGACACCTCGCAAAGCTCTGATCAGAAGTTCGATCTGTGTGTGCTCTTCCATCGTGTTGGTCAGCTTGAGAGTGAAATGAATACTGAGAGGGAAGGAACTGGACAATTATATATACACTGGTCTGATATGAATATATAGGGGTCCATGGCGTTTCGAATGCAGTCATTTGACTTTTTGCAGTCAAGATAAAACGATCGCATCATTTCGTAAAGAAAGGAGAAGAAAGTAAGAGGCAGAAACGTGATTTATCGCCTCGCACAGTAGCTGAAGTCTTGGTTCAAATTCATACCAGCGATTTTGAAGATGACATGAGTGAGCCAGAATCCAGACCCAGAGAGTCTACACCCAACCAAGTTTATCACCATCACTAAACCCTGAATAGTACTTTCACATTCGAGAGATGGACAAACGCTCCTCTAGAAAATTTAGAACCGCGGCCTACACGTACACGGTGAAGTTTAAAGATTTCAAGTCCGACGTACCGCTGGAGAAAGCAGAAGGGTTCATTACCGATGTGTGGGATTCTTTGCTAACCACACTGAAACGGCAATGTGAAGCCAAAGAAGATGATCGCTTGAGACTTTCCATTCATCACGACAGTTTAAAGTCCTCCGTTTGGATCGAGTTTAGCAACCCATCAGAATTGAAACCTTCCAAAGTCATGGACAAGATTCAACACGTACAGCAATCCAACGACAAGTTTCACATTACTGATGGAAAAGTGACACTGTTCATGACCCACGTGTCTCTTCCCCAAGGGACCGGCAAACGCAAAAAGGTGTTATTGGTGGACGACCTTCGCAGCATCAAGCGCAGCCTCGTTCAAATTAACAACACTCAAGACAAGATGTATTTAGCCCGTGCCATCGTGGTGGGACGAACGAATGCCGACAAGAACGACACGACAGAATGGAAAAGAGCCTGGAAAACTATTCGACAATCGGACCGAGCCAAACAACGAAGAGAAGCAGAACTCCTGTTAAAGCAAGCTGGGATATCCAAAGACACACCCTGCGGCATTCCTGAAATGATAAAATTGCACGACGTCTTGGCTCCACGCTACACCTTGAAAGTGCACCCTCAAGAAGTGCGCGGACCTCTGTTGTTTCGAGGCAAAAATTTCTAAGACGGAAAATACAATCACGTCTATCATCACGATGAACATTTCGATGCCATTACCAGTATCACTGCATTCCTGGGATACAGTTATTACTGTGAGATATGTGACTATGGCTATAACAATCGAGAGCAACACAAACATTGTGGATCGACATGTGAGGGATGTTTAGCCTCTAAACTCTGTCTTGACGAAGTACAAGAACGAATGCATTGCTCTGCTTGTCAGCGCACGTTTGACAGTCCGGCCTGTTACCAACAACATTTGAAGAAGCAAGTTTCACAGCAGAAAAGTTCTTGTCAACTCCTGAGATTGTGCCCTACTTGTGGACAAGGCATGCGTACCAACACTGCCAAGGCTCACGTACGTTCAGGAAAGAAACGATGCCACATTTGTCGCCAAATCGTGGACTTGGAACATGAATGCTACATTCAGACGTGGAGTTAAGAGGACATTGAACATTACGGAGATTGTCATCGTTATGCCACGGTGATGGCTCACAATTTCTCGCGATATGATGGGCAACTTCTTTTCAGATACTATACGGAACAAAGTACCGAACGTCCGAAAGTGACTTTGAACGGAGCCAAAATCATTTCCATGCAAGTGCAGTTTAAAGATTCGATGAGGTACTTGGCCATGCCTTTGAGCAGAATGACTAAAACGTTTGGAATGATAGAAATGGCCAAGGGCTATTTTCCGCACTTTTTCAATACCGAAGCCAATAAACACACACCGTTCTACCCCATCTGTCTGAGGCTCACTACTACGACCCCGACAACATGCGTACAAAACAACGAGAAGCTTTCTACGCTTGGTACCACACTCACGCCTCAGAAACTATCGACTTTCAGGAAGAAATGTTAAAATATTGTCGTTCCGACGAGGACATTTTACGGCGTTGCTGTGAAAAATTTAGAGAATTGTTCATGGGGCACGGAGGGATCGATCCTTTGAAAGAAGCCTGCACCATTGCCAAAGCGTGTTCCTTAGTATACAGCCAACGATTCATGCCCGAAAATACCATAGCTGTCATAAGTCCTCAAAGCCCTACTCTGGTTACATTATTTGTGCGACAAGGAAGACAAATGGATCCAACATGTCCGCAACGGAGGATGCGAAGAAACTATTGGAAGGTATTCATTGGATGGTTGGGACTTAGAAAACCCCAAGAACGTGTACGAGTTTAACGGATGCTTATTTCACGGATATCCAATCTGCTACCTTCAACGTGACACTAAAAATCCGTTTTTACAACGGACCATGAAAGACTTGTACCAGGTCACTTGTCAGCGGCACTTGAAGTTGAAAACAGCAAGGATACCAAGTGGTGGAAATGAGTGAACACGAGTACGATCACCGAATGAAAACCGATCCCGAGTTTAAACTGGTGAACCCACTGAACACTAGGGACAGCTTGTACGGAGGATGGACGAATGCCACCTATTTGCTGTACCAAGCCGACGAGGAGAAAGGAGAAGAAATTAAATACTTGGACGTGTGTTCGCTGTATCCTTACGTGTGCAAATATTGTCACGTACCCGCTGGGCACCCGAAATTGCTGACGGAACACATTGACCTGGACAAGATTTGACAATACGAAAGATTGATCAAATGCAAAGTCTTGCCTCCCACGAACTTGTACCATCCCGTTTTACCACATCATTGCCAAGGAAAACTGATGTTTCCCTTGTGTCGTACTTGTGCCGAAACGTGTAACCACGATCAACCTTGTCAGCACACTCAGGAAGAACGCTCTTTGACGGGAACGTGGGTCAGCGTGGAACTGTTGAATGCTCTGGGCCTGGGATAGCAACTGTTAGGAGTGTACGAAATTTGTCACTTTCCCAAGACAGAAAAATACCACAAGGGTGACGAGACTCAGAAAGGCATTTTTGCAGACAACGTGAATGCCTTTTTGAAACTGAAACAAGAAGCCAGCGGCTATCCTTCCTGGTGCCAGACTCCCTAAGGCCAAAAGAAATTCAAAGAGAGATACTGGGAGCAGGAAGGCATCACTTTAGACCACATCGAGAAAACCGAAGGAAGGCGATCGTTTGCCAAAGTGATGTTAAATTGTTTGTGGGGCAAAATGGCACAACGACCTTGTTTACCTAAGACGGAGTATTTTGACAGAACCTTCACGCTACCTCCAGATGATTCACGACAAAAACAAATACATGAAACATGTGGACGTCGTTCGTGAGGACTTGAATTGAGTCAATTACGAAGAAGAACTGGACTTTGTAGAAGTCGACGAATTTGGAAATGTCATCATTGCGGCTTACATGACAGCCCATGTCACCCTGATATCGAAGGAGACCTTTTAGGAGCCTGGACGGACGAACATCCTGAAGACAAGTATCTAAGTTTTGCAAGTGGCGGTCCAAAAAATTACGGCTACGAATACCATGACCCACAAGGAGAAGTACACACCGAGTGTAATGTGAAAGGATTGACTCTCAATTATCGCACCAGTCAACTGGTGAACTTTGTCGTATTGAAAGAAGCCTTGCAGTCAGGAGAGGATGGAAACTTTAAAGTGACCACCAACGAACCGCACAAGATTGTACATTTA
Organism: Megalonaias nervosa; assembly: GCA_016617855.1. Taxonomy (NCBI): domain Eukaryota; kingdom Metazoa; phylum Mollusca; class Bivalvia; order Unionida; family Unionidae; genus Megalonaias; species Megalonaias nervosa. Next base: position 17,583 of record JAECUM010001969.1, read on the forward strand.
CCCACACAGCAAATCGTAAGTCGACCCTATCAATCGTGTACCAGAAGCGAGTTTGACTTCCCAACCACTTCACTTTACCGTACGGACACGTTGATATTGGCCAACATATAAAAGGGGACAACGTCCAAGACAGATAGTTCATTGTAACTACCAAAACCAAGCAAGAAAGATGAATGCTAACAAACAGACTATACCATTAAAGTTCGATGAGTCTCAAGTGGAGTGCGTTGCTGTACCTTGCAATGCAAGGGATGCCGTACGCCGTGACCTCAGCGATTCAGTACCACATCATGGGAACTTTGCTATGACTACACCTACCATGGAAAGTGATGCTGTGCGTGTCAAACCTGACGGATACGAAAGCGATGCCACTCGTCATCGTACACCTTTTCACTTTACTGGTTTTCATTGTGGATATCATCATTATGAAACCATGCGGCTAGCACCCTACGGATGTCATCCAAAACTGAGCAAACTCCTGCGGATGTCACCGTACCCTCATCGAAATGAACCTGTGACAGATGAATATTCGTTCCCTGTGCGATTGCCTGAATACTGCGACTTTGAAAGTCGATTCCAAACTTTCTGAGGAAAATGGCAAAAATATCTGTGAGGACCTACCCCGGAAGAATTAGTCAGAGCCGGATTTGTCTATTTGGGTGAAGGGGATAAAGTCAAGTGCTTCAATTGTGGCGTGTCACTTCACGAGTGGGAACAGAAAGAGTCCGCTTACCTGAAACATGCTCGATGGTCTCCAGATTGTCACTACCTACCTTTAGTGGGACCTCGTCATTGAAATGGCATACCATGTCTTTTAGGAACCCAGCTTGGCTAGGAGTCAATCGTTGGACAACACCTAGACAAGTATTTAAACCCCATTTTAAAAAAATAATATTCAAAGACTACCAAACGAATTGCAAGAGAAAATCTGCAAGGAAATATGGCAGGGACTTAATAGAGCAAAATCACAATTGGTGACTGAGGAACTTTTATGTCGAGAAATTCACAGGAGGAAATTGACAAAAGTCAACAAACAAGTCAGATTTCTCTAGATCAAGTGTGCGTTCTTCCGAATATTCCACTTTAGACCATTTACATTAGAAGATTTTAATGACATTCTTGACCGTTTCCTGGAATGGCAGTGGCCAGAAATTACTCACTACATCCGTCACTTTCGCTCTAGGAGAAGAGTTTGACTGACATGGTCATGGATTCTTTACAAGAGAACATTCGTGGTTTACATGTGGAGTTGAGAGAACACATTTACCGAGAGTTGGTCAAAATACAAGTGAAACGCAAAGAACAATTGCATCGGTTACGTCACCGATGTTTGAACCACTGGTACCCGAATGCTATAAGAGGACTGATTCAGATGAAAATGTTCCAGTGGTCAGATATTGATCAACTACTCCCGGACGATAAGGATTGGATTTTTGTTAGTGATTATTTTTACTACAAGGTAGAGATTCTGCAACGAATTCCAGAAGAAGAGTTAGAGGATTACCATTATTTTTTACACAATGTAAACTTAGTTCAAGAGGAAACTTCTGAACGGTGTGCGATGTGCATATTAGTGACTAAACCATATAGATTCGACATTTTATTACCATCATCTTCTCTGTGCAGAATGTACACTTATAGCTTCGGAAAAAAAGAGGGTATAAAAACGGGTTACCATGCCACGACCTTTATCATTCGTGATACAACAGAATCAGTGGAAGGAAATCAATGGCAGTATTCAAACAGTGGAGGATTACCGAGACTTATTACGAGAACTGTGTCCATTGAATTGGGGTCTACGTGTGGTGTGTGTCTTAGTGACTTGCCTTCTGGGATTTCGCTTACCAGCCTATTCTTTGTGGACTTTTTAAGAACAGCACATACCACTCAAAAAGGATTGAAAGTGGTCCCTTTAAATGTACACGAGAGACTCATTCTGTTAAAATCCTTGCGCTTTCATATCGATACTTCTCGACCTCTACTGGAAAAAAAGATTCGTCAACTTTTAGGTACTGAAGATGTGTACGATGATGCGTGTGTAGCTTGTGACTTACACCCTCGCTGGAAAGATGTACGTGACTGGAAAAGTTGAGGTTTCGAGGCTTGGACAAAAGAAGTGGCTCACTATGCCAAAGATTTGTCATCCTAAAAAATTAAAACGTTCATTGAAAAAAGTAACTTTTAAACCTGTGTTAGTGACAGTGCCAGAAGAAGAAGAAGAACCACTCCCTTCCGAACAGGACAGGACCGTCATTGACATCCCCGAAAGGCCATTCCCGGTGGACTCTGTGACTGTACCAAGGAGTGTAGAGACTCTAACTAATTACAAACTGGCCCTACGATTCCACATCTTGATCACCAAACATGTTGTACAAAAACTTGTTTATATTCCACTATGATCCTTTTGATGTGTCTTTTATTCATGTACTTCACCATCTGTCTTTTATGTATTTCTGTCTTTCGTGTTGTTCACTTTTAAAGATGACAATAAACGTGTCCTGAAAAATGTATTAAAACTCTTGTCTTGTCTGTCTTCGTGTCAAAAGTGACATTCCCTACACTACTATGGCTGCCTCTACTGTCTCTGCTCCCTGTTCCTCCAATTTTAAAGTCATCGACGAACACTTAGAACGTACAAGTTTCGAGGCCTTGTATCTTCGCCAACCCTTTAACATGCTCATTGCCGGACCAAGCGGTTCAGGTAAAACCGAATTTGTCAAACGTTTGATCGAACATAAACATCAATTGATCGATCGTCCACCTCAACGAATCGTGTGGTGTTACAAAGAGTGGCAATCGGCGTACAGCCTTCTGCGAGAAAGTCAAGGCGATTCCATCGTCTATGTGGAAGGCATTCTCTGGTCATCTTCGACGACATGTTAGGAGAAGACGAAGAAGAAATTAAACTGTGGTTTATGCGCATCATCATAATGCCAGTGTCATTTACATTACCCAAAATTTGTTTCAACAAAGTAAAGCCCATCGCACCATCAGTCTCAATGCTCATTACGTGGTCTCATTTTAAAGCCCTAGAGAAAAATCGCAAGTGCATGTCTTAGAAAAACAGTTAGGAACGCCTTGGCTAAACTGTGCGTACGACGATGCCACTCAAACCCCACACGCTTATTTACTTGTGGATTTAAAACCCAATACCCTCGATTATTTGCGATTTCGTACCAATCTGTTTCACGACTGGTGCTAAGACGGAGGGCCTGTCGTGTACACGTCCCCGTCGTCGACTTAACAACAAGAAACAACCACAACCAAAAGAATCTATAAAAACCTCGGTCGCTTTAGGTCTGTTTCACACAGCGTCAACATGACGTCCCTTCAGTCTCATCTTCCCGTCAAATTGATTCGTGCCTTGTACGGCATCAGTCACGAAAAAAAATCCACAAATACGTGCTCGTCTCTTAGAAGCCAGTCTCAAAGAAGTCTTACGATGCTTTACGGTGACACACGTCAATTACTGCAAGGCATCATTCACATTCCACATCAAACCAAATGTTTTTTTTTTGAGAGAAACAAAGTAACCTTGACGCAACTAGCCGATCCTCGCGTCGACACTCAAACCAAAAAGCAAATCATTTTGAAACCTGTTGGTAGCGGTCTTCTAGGAGGTGTCATCATTCGCTCCCTCTTAAAATGGGATACCAATGCTCCCAAAGTTCTCCCCAAGAAAAAAGTCACTCTCCAATGTGCCCAGAAGAAAACGAAAAAGATCAACGGTGTCAAGACCAGGTCACAGCCTCAGAAAAAGAAAAGCCCACAGAATACAGCTTCTACCCGCAAGAGAGGTACCGCAGCCAGGATACAATCTTACATTCGCAACACGACATGCCGCAACTGTGACTGCGTCTCCAGTAGCCTCAGGTTCTTCCACTTCTCCGTTGCTGGTGATGCCTGTCAAACCCGATTTGACACGTGTCTTTACTAATTTGAGGAAAAATTGGAAACACGCGTCTCCAAAAACTTCTCCTCCAACGGTGACACCCTCTTATTCTTTAGCGGCAGTGGCCGCTACTCACAAAGAGAGATTGTGGGTGTTAAAGAGTTTATTGGATTTGTCCAAGCAAGAACTGTCCCGATTGAGTCCGTTGCGAACTCCTGCCATGAAAATGATACGACGAGCCGACAATCTGTGGCGTCGCATTCCAGTCTAAAAAAGACCCGAGGAAAATGGTAGGGATCAGTGTTTTTGTGCTGCTGAACGCCCAACGATATCTCCTCAAAGACACGCACACCGTCACCATCGACGTTCTTCTGTCCAAAAAGGAAAAGGAAAAAAAAGGACAGTCACGTCATCCGAAAAAAACGCTTAGCCAAACATCAACGTCTGTCCCTGAAAGGACACACTCGTCCAAAGAGAAGCCACAAAATGGGAGGATTTTTCTTATTAATGGATACGTTAGTAGATAATTTCGCCAAAAGGTTAGAGGGCATTCTCCAAAAAGAAAAATAAGATAAAAGGACGCATGTCGAGCCATGGACTTCAGTGTATTTTGTGCTCCAAAGATGTTCCCTCATCGTCGTTCTCCTGTCCAAAAAGGAAAAGGAAAAAGAAAACGAGAGTCACATCATCCGAAAAAACGCTTAGCCAAACATCGACGTCTGTCCCTGAAAAGGCACATTCGTCCAAAGGAAAGGAGAAGCCACCAAAGAGGAGGATTCTTTGGCGATTTTGGAAAACAAATTTTTGACGAAGCGATAGTCCAAAAAAAGGATCAGTGGCCTTGTGCCAAGTCATCGACGTTAGTGTAGTTTTTGGTGTGTGCCCCAGAACCAACGAACCAACCAACAAAGATGTCATCCCCCAAAAGACATCCTTTTTCTACCCCAAAAGGAAAGAAAAGGAATGGACTGCCTCCTCGTTTAGTCAAACAATGGGACATGTTGTTCGTCCTGTCCAAAGCTTCTCCACTCGTGCGGAAAAAAAACACTCATTCAAATCGCCTCCAAAGACGTCATCGATACTGTGAGCGAATGTTGTCTTAATGTCTTGAAAGGAACGATACGTTTGTCTAAACACCGGAAGAAATGCTTAGCCAAACATCGACACGTTCTTCGCCAAATGGTCCAAAAGAAAATACCCATTCGTCAAAAGAAAAATATGTTGGTGCAACGCGGAGGATTTTTACCCCTGTTTGAACCTCTTACCAAAGTAATAGCGAGACCTATATTGGGTATGTTGGGAAATATTTTACCCGTCATTAGCTCCAAGATAAAAGGTCAAGAAGATAAAAGGTACCTCTGGAATCAAAAGATCTCAGACGTGATCCTTGAAATCCAATGGATGGACGAAAACTGGCTTTAGTGCCTTACAAACGATGGATGGAATACCATCGTTGTCATGAACAACGGACCCCACATTTACCTCCCAATCCTCATTTGACCGAGATGTCCTAGTTACAACACGAATTGCAATCGTTGATGGATCTCAGAGATTTGTCAGAAACGGAAAAATCGCAACGGTACAGTCAATTGTTGCAACGACTGCAACTCTTTCACCAGAAACCTTTAGACGAAACAGTTGTACCCACTCTGAAAGATTTTAAGACCCTGATGAAAAGTTCACCACCACCACCCCCAGCGGTCAAGACAGATGCAGCCCCACGGATGACTGAGGAAGAAGAGACACGAGAAGTCTTTCAAGCACCGTCAGCAGCTCCCGTCCCTAGTAAGATTGCAGCGTCCTTGTTGACCCCTTCCCCTACACCGCAACGAGAAGAACTTAAAGCTTGGGTTAAAAAGATGATGTCCACTACTCCACCTTCGACAGAAGTCAAAAAGCAAGAAAGGAAACCAGAAGTAAATAAAGAAAAGAAGACCAAAGCCATTCCATTACTGTCACTACTACCACTACCACTACCTTCGACTTATACTGCTGTAGCACATCAGACACGTAAAGCCGTTTCTAAACCACCCCCTCGTCCCATTCAGAGTACCATCAGCAAAGAGAGGATCACTTATTAAAAATAGAGAAGGTGTTAGCCAATATTTCCTACGATCCATCCCAACCTGCAGGTTACGGAGGAGTTGATAAATTATATCGTGTTGCCAAAACTCGACTGAAAAGTGTCCGTTTACCTCAAGTGCAACGATGGTTACAAGAACAAGCCACGTACACCTTGCACAAACCCATTTAACGAAAATTTTCCAGAAGTCGCACACGAGTGGAGGGAATCGATCATCAATGGCAAACCGATTTAGTCGATGTCTCTCATTTGGCCACCTACAATCGTGGCTACAAATACTTGTTTTGTGTCATCGACGTCTTTTCTAAATTTGCTTGGGTCGTGCCATTGGCTTCCAAATCGAGCAGTGAGTTAGTGTGAGCCCTCAAACTGGTGTTGAAACAAAGCGGTCGTCACCCTCTTCGATGGCAAACCAGCAAAGGCACCGAATTTCTAAACCAAGCTTTCCAAAAAGAATTGAAGAAACGTGACATTCATTTTTTTCACCACCGAGAATCCCGAAACCAAAGCCAGCATCGTGGAACGTTTTCAACGCACCTTGAAAGAACGCATGTGGAAATATTTTACGCATGAACACACTCTCAAGTACATCGACGTCTTACAGCCCCTAGTCAAAGCGTACAGCCAATCTTACCATCGAAGCATCGGACGTGCCTCTCAAGAAGTGACTCCCGACAACGAAGTGACCGTCTTCGAGCGCCTGTTTGGTACATCCCCAAAGGTCACTGTCCCTAAAAAAGGTGGAATGTTGGCAGTGGGAGATTGGGTGCGCATTGGCAAAACCAAACGCACTTTCGACAAATGTTTTTACCCAACTGAACTACCGAATTGTGTCATCCTCCAGTTTATAAATTGGAAGACATGAACGGGGAGGTGTTAAAAGGAACGTTTTACTTGCCCTAGTTACAACGCGTGACCAAAAAAGAAGACGAAGTGTACGAGATAGAAAGCTTTCTCGATCGAAGAACTCGTAAAGTGGGAAAACGACGTGTCAAAGAAGTCAAAGTACGTTCGAAAGGATATCCTCCCAGTTTTGACTCGTTCATCGACGCTTCGCAAATCATCGACTATAAAAGGAAGTGACCATCATGCCCTTCAACAGAGTTTTAACCGCTATGACTACAGCAGTGACCACTCCTTCCCCCAGTTCTTCTCTGCAAGATCTACAAAAGCAGCCTTTGTGGGTGTGGTGTGGAGAAAATGTGCCTAAAATGCAAATCGTCTTTTTCTGCCAAATCTTTGTGGTGTATTGTGTCATCGGTGCTGACATTGCCAATTTGAGTCTGCAACAAGGTGACAAACAATTGTGGACCATTTTACTCAGCAGTTGCATCTTTTACCTTCTTCCCAATCTTTCCTTGAAATATTCCTCTAACGGGAACAACAACGGGAGCCTTCCGTCGAACGTCAGGCCCCCTTCCAACAGTCACCATTCTAACAGCAATCCTCTTATAGATACTCCTCTGACCTCCAGTGACCTCTCGGATACTAGAACTCTGGAATTATGAATAACCAATTTTACATTACGTTACCCAGTGACAGTTCCATGGAAGTGTTTCCCCACAATAGCTTATGCTGTTACACGATCAAATTACCTCAGGCCATTCAATTGGATCACGAAGCCCATTGGGAAGTGGCTTTCGTGGAAATGATTCACCCTACACAAATGAAAAACATCGTCGAAAATCAAACCACTTTTACCGTTGAAGTTCATGACGAGCAAGTGCAACAAAACTTGCATGAACGCGTCATTGTAGGTGACTCTATGAAAACAGAAGACCCCAAAACTAAACGGACCACTTATCGGTTAAAAATTTCCCCAGGCTATTATTTTATTGGTCAACTTTTGGTGAACGCGATTGCTGACAGGTTCAATACCGTTTTTGGCAACGCCTTGGAGAAAGCCAGAAAAAGTGTCACTATCAAATACTGCAAAATAGCTCGTCGCCTAATGATAAAATTTTCAGAGGACAAAGTCTTGGCCATTACATTTTGTCCTGAATTGTATGACATTTTGGGTGGAGACCACAAGTTGATCAAGATTAAAAACGAAATACCAACCATTACCGGCAACTTGGATTTTGCGAAATATTTTCGATTCCCTGTAGAAATGAACCAAGGACTGAATTTGATTTTTGTTTACTCCGTTGTGGCGGAGTACAACGTGTTGGGACACTCCTCCGTACCGTTACTGCGGGTCATTCATTTCAAAGTGGATTCTGCCACGAACGCTAACGAGGAAGGTGGAAACACCTATCACGTTCACCGCGAATTTGTACATCCTCACTATTTGCCCGTCAGTACGACGTATTTCGACACTGTCAACATTTCTATTAAAGGAGATCTGGGATAAAATATTCCATTCACCAAAGGGAATTTCACAGTGAAAATGCATTTTCGAAAACGATTACTCTAACCCCTTGTAAAATGGAGTTGCTCGATATGGTTTAGGAGATATGCTAAAATCGACCTTTCGTTCAGTGGCCCCCGTTTTGAAACCGATGGTGACACGGGGGTTACACTCCTTGAAAGATGCCGCTTTGACGCAAGGCAAAGAATTTCTCCAAAATGTCATCATTGACAAACAAAATCCCAAAGAAGCTTTCTTGAGAGCAGGCAAAATTGTCTTGCTTCAAACGGGCAAAGATATTTTGTGTCGACGAGAAACTCCTATCAATACCCTGGACGCTGCCGAGTCAGGAATTCCTGCTTCCCTGACGCCACAGCAAGGACAAGGCAGAAAAAGACGATGAAAGCACCCCTTCAGCGAACGTCACACCCCCAGAGCTAGAAAGACTATGTGAAGAAGAACCCTCCGAGACTTAGACATATTTGATTATTTTTAAAAATCACAAAGAGAAAATGATGCAACGAGAGTCTTGCGCTCGTTCTAAGTTGGAACCGCGATCTGTTTGCAATGCAACCCACCATGATGACGATGCAAGAATCCCAATGGGTAGAATTTCATCCCGTCTCCTCTTTGACGGATTCAGCTCCCATCGAGTTTGCAATAAAAGGGCAGCCCGAAAATTACATCGATCTGAATAGCAGTTACTTGTTTCTGAAACACAAAGTGATCAAAACGGACAACACCAATCCGGGAGCCGATGCTAGAGTAGCTCCTGTCAACAATTGCATGCATTCCTTGTTCAGCGAAGTGGATTTGTACTTGAATAACAAAATGGTTAGCAGTAGCATGGATACTTACCCTTACCGAGCATACCTGGAAAATCTCTTGACGTGCGGAAAAGAGGCGAAGAACACTCATCTGGATGCTTGAGTGGTATGGAAACCTGACATAGCAAGTGAGGACACGTTTAATGACACAGCCCTGACAGCATATGACAATCTTCACAATGTGGGCTGTAACGACCGTCGAAAGAAAATCCTGCAAGGACATAGTTTAGAACTAATGGATCGTTTGCATTTGGACATGTGGTTGCAAGACAAGTATTTGCTCAACGGAGTGGACATCCACCTGAGACTGAATCTCAGCAGTGTAGCTTTCCATTTGATGGCTCATGCCAACGAGTTCAAAACCATCATCCAAGAAGCCAGACTTTACGCCGCGTAGAAGTGTTACCAAAAGCGGGAAACGACATCAGTCACACATTAGGCAGAACGACCGCCAAGTATCCTATACGACACGTAGAAGTGAAAACTTTCACCATTGCTGCTGGACTCCGATCCAAGATCGAAGATCATCTGTTCCAAGGACAGTTACCCAAACGTTTGATCGTTGGTATCGTGAGCAATGCAGCCCTCAACGAAGCCCACGATCAAAATCCTTTCAGTTTAAGCACTACAGAGTGTCCAAGATCGAAGTAACTCGCAATGGCAAGACCTTGTGTACCAGACCCTTCGAACCTAACTTTACCCAGAAGAATTACTTGAGATCGTACTTGTCCCTGTACAAGCTACCGGACACTAGGAACCAACACCAGTCACGGCATTACGTACGAAGATTATGCAGGAGGTTACACTTTGTGGGCCTTCGATTTCACTTCAGACCAAGGCAGCGACGAGGGAATTTCCACCCTATACAATCCGGTCAACTGCGCGTGGAACTTCAGTTTGCAGAGCTCTCGCCGAGACGGTGAACGTCATCCTGTATGCCGAATTCGAAAATACCATAGAAATCATCAGTTTGAGAGAAGTCATTCTAGACTATTAGAAACTATGGAAGACTCTTATCCCTCTCTGAAAGGTAGAGAATCTTTGGAAATGGAATGGGAGGATACCGTGGAGGCAGAACCCCAAGACAAAGACGAAAAGAACATTGTGGTCACGTCCAGATAGCCAGAACAAGAACAACATTTTGTGTCCTGTTTTGTCAAACACCTGGCGGATAAAATTACGGAATTGACTAAGAAAGATTGCCATGGATGTCAAAATGATCATCCCAGTCAAATTCAACACGATAAATGTCTGAGGATGAGTCAAGAAGAAAAACTGGACGAGTTTCTGGACGACGCTTGGAGTCTTATCTCAGAAGAAGCAGTGTTGCATGAGTGGTATAAAGGCTTGCGTGATCATTCCTGCCCTCCATTGACTACTCTGGAGATCTATCGCATCGAAAATCGAAACTCTCTTAGCCCAGAGTACGGAGACGAAACAAAGAAACGGTTACTTGTCAGAGATTTTCAAACAAAAAGTCAGAATTGAATTGATGACTTATCATTACCTGTGAAAAAACAACAAGAAAAAATGGATACTTGGGAACTTTATTACCTTTTGAACAACAGTTCGTATTCTGCTTCTTGGAATCCTGTGGTGTGCGCTAAAGATGAACTGCCTCGTGGCAAACCTCAAGACCATCAAGCTTATGTCATCAACACGGACGACAGTCATCTCCCAGGAACCCACTGGGTCGCCGTCTACTTCCCTAAAGAGGATTGTGTGGAGTATTTTGATTAGTATGGATGACCCCCTTTGGAAGACGACATCATCGACTTTATGAGAAGAAATGCCCAGACGACACGATTCAATAATGTGACATTACAAGGCACAGATTCCATGGTGTGTGGACAATATTGTGTGTATTTTCTTCATCAACGCAGTGTTGGATATTCGTTAGAACATTTAGTGACTTATTTTGATCGTAATTCTTCTAGATACGATGAGAAAGTAGATCGATGGTTTTGTGACCATTATGGCTATCCTTTGTCTTTAGATAGGAAACGTAGTTTACATCAACGGCCTTATGACTTCCATCAGTGGAAATCTAACTTGACTTCACAACGTTGTCAACCTTGTCAAAAAAGTTTGTTTGATAGTATTGTTAATTGTTGATGGTTAGTTGTTTGTTAAATAGAAAATGTTGTGTTTTGAAAAAATGTGTATGTCGTTGGTTTAAAAAAAAAAAAAAACACTGTGAATATATGCTCTTTCTCTCTCTCTCTCTCTCTCTCTCTCTCTCTCTCTCTCTCTCTCTCTCTCTCTCTCTCTCTCTCCCTCACCATGACATTAGCTTTCATAACGTTCCGACCCAACAAAAACCCAGCAGAGATGTTTTCTATCGCGTCCGCGTTTGAACCATATAAAGCGGGGCATTCTCTAGTCTTGCCATCCATTGTGGACACGTCAACCTACGAAGATGCCTTCAAGACTAGCCAAGCTGAACGAAGCTCACGTGAATTTACATCGTGTCAGGCAAAACCTGATACCGAAGCCTGAAGAGATAGAGAATGTCAGGATGTTGAAGGTGACCGAAGGCCTGATAGAAGAACTCTTCAGAGTGGAAATCAAGAGAGAACAAGAAGAATGGACAGAGAAGTACAGACTTCAGAAGCGGCAGAGAGAACAGCAACAATAGCAGCAGCAACAACAGCAGGAACCAGACAGAGGTTTTGTCGACTGCCGAGTAGAAACCAAGGAGTTCTCCTTCTTTTTCCGCAGAAGCAGACCGTATCCTGTAGGAAAGCCTGCCGCCAGACGGGGGACGCAGTCTTAGACAGTAAAAGATTGCCATCACTCCCCGTCAACACAAAATGGCCCTTTTCAAGGCTAACCATATCTCTAGAAGAGAGACTATTGAAGTTGCCAGTTTGTATGAATGTGGAGTAGTGTGACTATAAACACTCACTCCTTTACTAATGTGTGTGTGTGTGTGTGTGTGTGTGTGTGTGTGTGTGTGTGTGTGTGTGTTTTGCGTTCGCGTACATTTGTGTGTATAGTAGATATGGGGGTGTTTTTTCTTCTCTTCCCTTCTGTTTGGATAGTACAGTGTGTGGTTTATGCGTTCGCGTCTGTTTGTGTGGATAGTATATATGGTTTGTTTTATGCGTTCGCGTCCGTTTGTGTGGATAGTAGAGTGTGTGTTTTATGCGTTCGCGTCCGTTTGTGTGGATAGTAAATATGGGTGTGTTTTTTTGCGTTCGCGTTAGTTTGTCTGGATAGTAGATATGGTGTGTTTTATGCGTTCGCGTCCGTTTGTGTGGATAGTAGATATGGTGTGTTTTATGCATTCGCGTCCGTTTGTGTGGATAGTAGAGTGTGTGTTTTATGCGTTCGCGTCCGTTTGTGTGGATAGTAGATATGGGTGTGTTTTTTGCGTTCGTGTTAGTTTGTCTGGATAGTAGATATGGTGTGTTTTATGCGTTCGCGTCCGTTTGTGTGGATAGTAGATATGGTGTGTTTGTGAGCGTTCGCATTCCTTTGTGTGAATAGTAGATATGGTGTGTTTTATGCGTTCGCGTCCGTTTGTGTGGATAGTAAATATGGGTGTGTTTTATGCGTTCGCGTCCGTTTGTGTAGATAGTAGATATGGTGTGCTTTTTCTTCTCTTCCCTTCTGTGTGGATAGTATAGTGTGTGTTTTTCTTCTCTTCCCTTCTGTCAGGGCCACTTCATAAGCCTCGAAAAGATTTATTCTTTATTGCCTATATGTTATATATGTGTTATATATGTCTATGTCTCTATTGTATTTGTCCCTACGTAGGGTAGCCGCGCGTATTCAGGTCAGCCACTTGCAACATTGTTGCCAGTACTGTGACGTCACCCTACCTGTTCCATTCCTATTGACCCTATACTAAATCTTGAGGCTATAGTGCCGGGACCTGTTTTTAACATTACGGTCTACGTGAGGCTATAAATCTTGAAGCTATAGTGCAAACGACCAAATTTAACATTACGGTCTGCGTGAGGATATATCGTCCCCATATACTAATTTAGTATCCTTCCGGATTGGTGTTGATGCCTCCCAGCTGAATTTCTTCGCCAGCGACTAATTATGTTGATAACGTATAGATGAACAATTCTGCAATAATAACGCCGCATTTATCAATACTTTATATGTGTAGCATAAAAAAATTATACTGATAAATTCCTAACGTTGCCATTCGACCCCATCCACTTTATATCCAGTTATGTTTAGCAAGTATGATCCGGACTCTCGCAACTTTATGATGTGACGTTTACGCCAATCAAAACCATTTTCAAGAGGATGGAAGGCATGTCTGCCATTGCTAAGTTTAAGACATCAGTTTGTTCTTCTGTTTCTTTGGTTAATATTCTTTCTATCTGGCTAAATGAAGTTGCAATGAGGGGTAGTTGTGATATCACCCGGGTAAACTTTGCATTCAGGTAGTCTTTGATAAAAGCAACGACTCACCAGAGTCTCTGATCCCTCGTTCACAGTGATCTGGGTTAGGTAGTAACTATATGCTAACTAAGTTGCTGATGTCCAAGTTGGACTTTAGCAGTTTTCCAGTTTGATCTTGGAAAATCGAAAGCTCGCCCAGGTCGAAGTCAACAAAAGCCCAGCCGATAAATGCAGTCAGATCAGCTTTAATGATAAACCTGGTCAGAACCACATCATCGCAACGTCTGGTTTCTATTATTTCGCGTCCGTAAATGTCAACATGCGTTTTATCAACGATCAAGTGGAGTTTCTAAGTGATAATGTAAAATTAACTAATGATTGCGGGATTGGCATGCTTTCCGCGACTGCATACAGTGCTTTAACAATAAGATGTCAACACATGGGGCCGTCCAGCCGAGTTTGTAACGTTTGTTTTGAATACGTCAATTGTAGTCATTCCTAAGGTCAACCATAACTTCGTGATATGATATTATTTTAAATTATGCCGTTTAGAAAACACTATGAGTTGTCTATAGGCACGTGAATGACACTCGTCCGTCTACCTGTACATTCCAAAAACATACTCTTGTCAGAGAGGATCACATCAATGTATCTATATCTATTGTATGGGGCAGCAGGCGCATTAACACGTGCATGAAAGTACATGGATAGCTTGAACAATTCCAGGTGTTCCAACGAAAAGTAATAAATCGGGTACAACGTGGCGAATGCTTTCTGTGAAATCTGCATACCTGTTGCAGTGTTCTGATGCAAGTAACACCATAGCTTTTTATATGCACGTGCGATTTAATTGTCTGCGAAGTTGAGCAAAATTTTATCGGTGGAACTTCTGATGACCCTTTCACTGCAAAAAATCTTCAGACATTTCTATCTTGTCAAATATCATTGCACTACGCTTTCATTTGTCAGACCGTGCTCAGAGACAATGTTGGGTACGTATATGCCATGTAAACTGTCCATTAACTTTGGCGTCGAGGCTGTGTTGTGAGACTACATTAACGGCAACAAAGGAGTTTCTGTAGACAGTGATGTGGAGCAAAGTATTTTATGTTTGTCAGAACAAGTTGTTCGCGGTCATATCGCTGTCCTTCGTTAGCGAAGCTACCCGGGACACCGCGGAGTAAATACCCTGGCGAAAAGCATAGCCCTGAAACATAGTTGGATATATGACTTGATTCTAACAATCAACCAATGTTAGGAGAAAAACCTGTAAAACGAGTCGATGCTGCATTTTACCGACATGATCTCACGTACAAAGCATCAAATGATATCGGCGCACGTCATCGTGCCGATGTGGATATTTTTATGATTACGTACATCTGTTAAGTTCTTCCAATCAGCTTTATTTCAGCACTGAGTTCCTTATGGAATATCTATACACTTGCAACTTGGTAGTCCTTCCCTTTCACTTCTGTCATTCAATTTTTCCTCTTACTTCTATTCTACTCTTCTTTCTACGATTATAAAACTTTGCCATATGTGATACCAAGTATAAATCCTATTCGCCCAATACCAAACAGCATCATGGCTTCATGCACGAGATGTGTTCAGAAATACCATTCAAAACAAACCAAGTAACAAAAAAACAAAATTCCCTCCTTTTCACACATTTTATTGATATTAACCTCGGATACAACTTTGTAAGATGTCATTGCTCTTGCTTCATCTCTTTGAACTCTTCGAAAGTATCAATCGTATTCTTTTTTCTTTTTTCAGGTCATGTGTTCTTTTAAAGAAATAATATGCATACATTTGCAGTTTTAACTCTAAATCTCTGGCTCGCGTCAAATGTTTCAAATGTGGTCAGAGGGGACATATTAAGAAACAATGTCCGGAATTAAACAAACCCGATAAAGATGGTAACAAAAAATACTAAAAAAGGTACCATGCTGACGCTTTTAGGGCAAACTTGTCTGACTTTTGCTTTCGGGGGTAACGTTTACCACAGCAAAGCAGTGGTTGCAAAGTTTGACATCGCCTTGATCATCGGTTTGGACCTTGTGAAGAACAACTGTGCATCAATCGATCTTGGAAGCGGCATATTTAAGACCGGCGACAAGTCATTGCCTGTCTCGTTCGAAGGCGCACAGGGGTGTTACAGAATAACTGGCAGCATCTGTAAACTTGCCGCCTATTAGCGAGATTGTCTGCTGTGTTTCTGCAGGAAAAACACCTCCCCAGTTTGAGGGACTGATAGAGCCATCCACATCGGCTATACATATGAAATCCCCACTAGTATGAAGCGTACATCTGAGTGTAATTGGACATGTGAGCTGCGAGAGCGAATGGAAGATGCATTCTGTACCAATGAGAAATAGCAAAGGTGCCCTTCAGCGGCAATAGCGATATTGCGACAGCCATTTGTCATGGGAAAGATTCAAAGCAGGAGATAACGTGTATGTCTTCTTTCTTCAACGAAAGATTGGTTTGTCTCGCAAGCTTTCGAGTCGCTGGCGTGGGCCATTCAGTGTTTTAGACAAAGTGTGTAAAGTCACGTACAAGGGGAATTGTGGAAGATACGGACGTCCACATATTGTACACTGTGAGTGTATGCATAGACATGTACCAGGGCTAGAGAAGATTTATCAGGATCGAATACTAATCTCTGAGTAAAACAGAGTACGAACAGCAAGGGGGAAGGTGATATTTCAAAGTTGTAAATATTCGTTCACGCACGTCCCCTTACACGTCGCAGTGTTTTGTAAATAAAGGTGCAGTATGTACCGTTAACAGAGAACCACTTTCTTTTCTTGAATAACAGTATTGTTTATTAATTATGTGTTTATCAAAGAGAATACAAATCTACATGTATAGTATTTGTTTTCTCGAAACAAAAACAAAAACACTGTTGAATTTTAATTTATTTCTCATTTATATGAGCCTTAACCTTGTGGTGAGTAATAATTTAGCCGAAAGAAACAGCCCGATACTAAATAGGAATGAAAGAACCCTGCCGAAACGTTCCGGAACGAAACGTCTGTCTGTGGATATTAAGCCATTTGATGTCCCTCGGCTTTCTTGATTGTTTATCATGGCAACGCGCTAAACAATATGGTGACAGGTCCTACGTATTATTGTGTACGATGCGTTTTAAAAAGCTTGCTAAAGAATCACCGATTTCAGATTTATTATACATAAAGTCTAAGCATACATTAATACAGAAATTTAGCCTTTCTCGAGGTTTTTTTCTGTTTGCTGCATTCAGTTGTCAAAACAGTTTGATTGCATCTTTGTAAAGCAAAGTAAGTACCGTTTCGTCTGCTGTCACTGACTTTCTGTATCATCCACGCTTCCTGTTATTGTCAACAAGCGATTTCAGACTTTCAGAGAAAATTATGGATAATATGAAACGGCAGAGAAGCGGACGCAGCATCAGTCATATGTGTTGACCCTGCTGACTGGTATAATAAGGTGGTGCTGACTGGGCACTTCACTATACAGTGGATAAGTACCCAGAAACCTACAAGTTGTTCTGACTTATTATGAGATTATCAAAGACGGTGAACTACATCACATCTTTTGCTTGAAAACATAGACTTGTCTATGTAAATATGTTGATTGTGTTGCTAAAGAAACGCCTGTTTGATTTGAAATGCCAACAATTTGACAGTGTTTGGGACACCCTGGCAACAATCATGATGGAACTAATAAATCAATTTATGAAATGGCTAATTTTTGTGCATTGTTTATGTCCTTGAAGCCTTTTGTTTTTAAAATCGGTAGGGGGTAAAAATAAATGAGATGGCAAGCCAGTTCTGTAGATGAACTTTTTAATTATATCTGGTTATTAGTGGTGGATTCAGAGAGGAATTGCTCATAAACAGTGAGTCTGAGTTTTGAAAAGTTCAGTGCAGTGAATGATAGATCATGAATTTGACCTGTCTTTTGGGTTTAAAAGTAACTATGCATGACTGCATTAACTCATCCATTTTGACGTCCGGAATTTATATGGGTTTGATCATCCTCAAATAAATCTGCTGCTGTAACAGTTCTCTGTCATGGCTGGTAATGTCAGAAAATATAAAATAGTGATATAGAACAATGTGTTGGTCTACTGCCAGTTTTTAAAAGCAGAAGACATAACAATTACTTCTATTAATTACAGTCCTGAACTCATTTACTAAAATTGTCTTTCATCATCAAGTTTCAAACTCTGTCTCTTTCATTTTCTTTACAGCTTCAAATTCTTGTAACTAAATGGTAAGAATGTTCTCCTTTTTTGAATTGGCTATTTTGGTGTTAAAGATTTTCCATAGTCTCTTATGCCAATCCATTTCCTGAATGAAAATTATTGCCATGGTGACAGTCTTCAAATTAGCAAATTAAATAAATGAAATGGAAGAAATAAACTGTTTTGTGAAATGAAATGGGTACTAGAACGCAAGTTAGGCATAAGCCACATCAGGCTTAGTGACCGCTGACATCTGAAGAGTATGATATATTTCTTTTCTAACATACTTCGTAACAATTTGTCATACCTTGCCAACAAAAATTTAGTTCTGTGGACTTTCTAGATTGATAATCACTCTCCAGTGCATATCTTTTTCCCCATAGAACCCCAACACTTCTTTTCAAAGTTGTCACTCAGAACTGTTCTAGTTAGCATGTGCTTTCAAACTTTTAAGTGCAGAGTTGTGAACAATTGATATTGATTCAGAATTCAAAATAGTCATTGTATCATAAATTAATTTTTATTGGGAATCAAGAGAATTATAAATATGGAAAAACTGTTTTAAACAAGTTTGAACAGAAAATGTGTCTGATAAATTTATAATTGAGAGAAATTTTCATAATGTGAGAGAAACTGAGGTTGAATCTTCCATGATCAACTTCAGTATTTAAAGCAATCATGATGATGGAATTTCCTGAATTTTTATGTGGCTAAATCAGGACCAAGCTTCACTAAGCATCTTAGATTTTCTTCCTCAACATAAGTCTTTTCAATCATATCCTTTTTGTATACATTGGTTTTGAACCTCAGATTTTGTATAACATTAAGCTTACATCAAAGAATAACAGTACACTGCTCTTTCATTCTAGATTGTCTGGATAACTTGCGAACCCTCACGGAGGCTGGTGTGGTTCCCATTTTTGGGTTGACTATTGGTTCTAGTTCAGAAGAACAAATACATTAGTCTACCATCCATCATCCATTTGCATGTATGGTATTTATTCATAAACACCAGTGTTTTATTGCTAAACCACATAGTGTATTGTCCTGTAAGTTTACACATGCATTCATCCCAAGATCTACAGTTGGCCTTAAATTAAAATTTTGGCTTAAATCAAAATCTGCTGTAATGGGACATGTCATATGGCCACCACCATGTCTATATTGAATATCTTGTTATATCTACTCATCCAGAATGGATGGTCATATTGGCATAGAATCTTTGCATAGAGAATTTTAATATTGTCAGGTTTGTCTACATGAATGTGGTGCCGATCTGACATCAGTTAGGGCTGCCATGGTGGCCATCTAGAAAATCTTGTTGTGGATACTTTCCCATAATGATTGGTCATGTTGGTATAAGATTTTCACTTAAAGACTTCTGATGACATCTAGTTGGTCCTAAATGAAAATTGTGCCAATATGACATCCTGTATGTCCACTATTATTGCTACCCTGTATGAAATTTTACATATGGATTGGATATGGAATCCATATGTACTTTTACAGACATTTCCATAGGGACATTTTTATTCTATAGCTGAACCACTGTTATGGGTTTCAGTGTGTCCATAAGGACACAGTATGGAAAAGTTATGGATTCCTTACTACTCCCTATAAAAATCACATGCAATATGTAAATTAGTCCATGAGTGTTGTGGATTGTCCATATGGAATTTTAGTATGGTAAAAATTAAATTTCCATACATACTTTTGAATATTCCATATGGAATATGGCAATAGTCAGTATGAAATATAGCAATAATTGCATATAGAATATTGCAATGATTCATATGGAATGCTCTACTCCATATGGAATATTACACTCTTTGTATCTTTCTTCCTCATCAGGGATTACTGATTAAGAATAATCAAAAGAAATAATTCTGCCACAAAATTCATTTCTTATTGAAGGTTGGTTTTGGATAGGTATGCTTCTTCTGTGAACTATCAGTTTAAAAACATGAGGAAACATGCTTCTGCAGTGGCAGAAGAATTAAAATGTGTAAATTTTAGAGAAAAGAATCATGTACTTGCTCTTTGCAAGACAAGCAAAGCAATTATTCTTCCTATTCATAAGACCAAATAAAAATGTGGGGTTCTGGTTACCAGACTGACCCTATTTTTTCCTGTCAATCCTACAGTTAGATAAAGAAAACATTGGAAAAACAAAAAAATTCAGGATAAGAGAAAATTAAAAAGCGATATAACAAGAATCAGAGCTAAATCCAGGATGTGAATAACGCTGAGTTTCTAGCTTATGCTTCATTTAAATTTGTTCAGACCCCCCACCAAGTTTGTACCAATGTATCTACCCTATTTTCTTTCATTATTACCCAAACCACACATTTGTTTTTTGGCCTAATATTCATGCACAATAGTTTGTACTGATCTGTTTCAGGTGGGTACTTTACGGAACTGCAACATGTACTGATTTGTTTTGGGATGGGTACATTACGAAACTGCAACACGTACTGATTTGTCATACATTTGTTTGCATCCAAACAGAATTTAATCTGATTGATGTGAGATTAAACTTGTGTTAGTTTCATATAAATTTTCAAATGCAAATTAGGTATAAGATCCAAAACCTTGACATTAGACTTTCATGGCCACTTTGAAATCTAGTGAAGATGAGTAATTGTTCAGTTATTCATGTTCTTGTGATGTTTCTCACATGAGAAAGAAACAAAAATAGTGTGAGTGCGTGTAAATATGTATATATATATATATATATATTCAATTATTATAATTATTATATCATGTGCATTTTTTAACAATAAATGATCGTGGCTCAAATGGACATGTGTTAAACTACTTATTCACATGCCAAGTAAATTAGTGTGATCTTTGTGAAAACAGTCTTCACTCATGTGTAACTACTAAAGGTGCACTGATATTAGCATTGATAGTAAGAAAATGTAAAGGGTCTCAACCTAGTATCAACATATCAGAAAAGGTCATATTTGTTGAAACGACGAATAATCCAGAATTATTTAAATATTTACATCAATTATGGTAAACATTCAGTGCATTTTGCAGTGTCATGCTAATGTATTTACAAGGTGTGCAATGCAACAGAAATGGCAGAGATTAGATGATGACAAGAGAGATCATGATTGTAAATATGATCAAGAGATGAAAGGAAGAATGTACCAGAAATGCTGGGAAAATGAACACACATGGCTGATATATGGTACAGGAGAGGCCATGGTGTGCACTTTTTATACTGATTATTCAGAGAAACACAAAAGTGTGTTTTGGAGGATGTTTTTGTTCACAAGTCTTTGGGGAAATACATTTGTCATTGTTTTGAGATGATATTAATGAATAACAATGTTGGATTAGAAACTGAACTGGCTTAGATTTGATTTTAGCATTAGTTAGTGAAAAAAATCTGATTTTCAAGTCAAATATCTTCTTTTGCATATGCACACTTTCTAGAGAACTCATCACACATACTAAAGCTCAGTTTCCTATTAACCATGCAGATTCACTGCGGACCTAGGAAACAAAGTGGAAGGAATGAATACAGATTCCTAATTGTGTGAAACAGTATTTATCAAGGTTAAACATTCTTATGTATACTTGTGCAATACATCAGTAGTTTCTGTCAGAACATTAAAAAGTTTGTTAAAATGAAACATCTCAATGGAGTATTATGAGCTGGTATGATGTTCAATACTTGTTAAATAATAATTCATACACAAATATATTTTTTATCGGCTGTTAAATTCAGTCTTTTTTTAAATTATGCATACTGCTTTCCTTGCAAAATTGTTGCACACAGATCAAAAAAGAGCAGACTTGGTGGGTATTTAATCTGGATCATATCCAATGAACTATCAAGTAAAAGATTCCAGTCATTCAGGCTGATGCACAGAAAGGCAAGCTCTTCAGTCTGAAGAATCCCTCACAGCCATCTTTTCAAATACATAGGAAACTTTTGCATTTCATCTCTTATGGCTACATATAGTTTTTACATCATTTCCATATAGAAATCCATTGAGGGGGAATGCTTTCACATGGTTAGGTTCCTCCTGTCCCATCTGTTACATCTGTACACTGTTAGGTTAAAAACTAGAACCTTAGACATCCTTGAAGTGCACTGAACCATATCTTCTAAACAAATCCTCTTGAAACAAAATTCTGCATCCTCACTTCTTGCATGATCCAAGTACCATCCACTGAAATAGATTAAAGCAACATGTACTGTGTAACCTGGACAAAAAGTTTTACTATTTACCTGCTTGGCAAAAGTTAACTTTTTATTTCAACATTTCATAATCACTTCACAGTTTTAGAAACATATGTAAATGTTAGTCATGTCCATTCTTTAAAGATTTCCAAAATTTTAGTTTAACCACCAATTTTTAAAGGGCTGTGACATCATATCTGTCAAACATTCAGTACTTTAATTGTTTTTAAAAACAGCAATTAAATTACTCACTTTATTCCTTAAGACCTTTGAAATAGAATCACTTCCATTTCTTTTGAAAAATTATAAGAATTATAAAAAATTAAATGCACACCTACATGTACATAACCTTGGAACTTGCCTCATGTAAAGTTCACTGCATCAGGGCATTTGTAGAATTTGATATGCAAGGAGAATAAAGTCCATTAACTAAAAATGTGATTTATGAACTTGAATGTAATTTGTTCATCTCAAGTTCCTATTTTCAAAACTACCAACACTGCATCGAGAACTGCAGTTTGGTAGGTGGAGCAACTAAATAATAATGTTCTGCAGAATTATTGTCTCAATGATTATGTGGTTCAAGATCACAAGGATGATTATGTGGTTCAGGATCACAAGGATGGTTATGTGGTTCAAGATTGCAAGGATGGTTATGTGGTTCAAGATCTCAAGGATGGTTATGTGGTTCAAGATCACAAGGATGGTTATGTGGTTCAAGATCACAAGGATGATTATGTGGTTCAAGATTGCAAGGATGGTTACATGGTTCAAGATCACAGGGATGGTTATGTGGTTCAAGATCACAAGGATGATTATGTGGTTCAAGATCACAAGGATGATTATGTGGTTCAAGATCACAAGGATGATTATGTGGTTCAAGATCACAAGGATGATTATGTGGTTCAGGATCACAAGGATGATTATGTGGTTCAGGATCACAAGGATGATTATGTGGTTCAAGACCACAAGGTCATCTCATTTGACTCATTAAATTGTGGGAGCAAAACTGTGCAGCAACAATTCACAATATTACACAGCATAAAGCTCACTGAATGGTAAATGAAAGTCATTCTTGTCCATATAATAACAAAGCTTAAATAATGAGTATTTTGTAAAAAAATATGCGGGGTAAAAAAAATCAATCACTAGTTACAAATTGCCATCCCCCATTTTTGTTACAAAATACTCATTATTTAAGCTTTGTTATTATATTGACAAGAATGACTTTCATTTACCATTCTTTAATCTATGAATAATGAAATTGTTGATTGTTACTATTATTTTTTATATTATTATTGTTATTGTTATTATTATTAAATGTTTTGATATTTACCAGATTCAAAAATATGGTATAAATCTGGTAATAATATCAGTAAAACAAAAATGGAATTACTGGAAATTAAAAAATAATTTTCAGCAGTTATTTATTAAATGAATAAGATTAATGTGTGTATGACTATTACGTTTTTGATGATGACAGTTATTGGCTGTGTGTTAATGGCATGTATGCATCTTTCCGTCTCAAGCTGCTCTAACACATTCATGAATACTCTAAAATTTCTACTTGAATCAGACAGTTTATGTTAAGGAAACTTTTATCAATATTTTCCATGATTGTGTGGCACTGGGGCCTGCTTTCCATATGGAAAATAGTGCTGATGGATAAAGCTGCAAATTTTGATCCATATGAAATTTTCACTTGTCATGAAGTACTTATGGAATAGATATGGAATAAATTATCTGATTCCATAAGTTTTTCAATCAATACTGTTCCATATGGATTCCTGAAGCATTCCATATGGAATCCATGAGAAATTTTGGCATGGGAGTCTCATCCTGAAATGATTCTCATATGGACAAAGGATGCTCATATTGACGTGAGGGTTTTATGAAAAATCTTATCATGTCTAGTTGGTCCTAATGGAAATGGTGCCCCTAACACACCAAATATGGCTGCTATGGTGCTTATCATTAAAATAATTTTATCACTACTGCTGATTGGATTGCTCTATCAACATGGGGTATGTTAATTTCACTAAAAAACTTCTTACAATGTCTAGTTACAATGTATATTCTAAAAAACTTAACAAACTTTTCTCATTTCTCTTTTTTTTAGTCAATTAGTTTTCTTTGAATCAAGATGTAGCATTATGGGACCATAAAACAGTCATGTGCTGACAGTTTTTATTAGGTCAAACTTTATAGAAGTGTGTTCAGTTATTGATCAAGAAGCATATGGTAAAATTTAAAATCACTATCTTGAGAAATTAACCTGTGCAAACATTATGATGGGCTAGGTTCCAGCAATTCATGAGTATGATTCTTAAGAGTTTTAAGCCCTTATATTATATTTTCCTTACCAACCTCCCCCTTCCCCCATTTTCAGAACATCACAATTGAAATGCAAGAAAGTTGCAGAAGTCAACTTGTGATGTCAGTTCATTCCAATAAAAGTGAGAGCACTATATGGGGAGCCTTTTGGCATACACTGTAGAAAATCGTCATGTTGGTACTTTATGAGTTAATGGAGTACCTTGATAGTGTGGAGAGAGAGAGAAAAGAAAGTGAATGAGAGAGATTCATGGATTGTTAGGATGTGATCAAGAGAGATTATCTGATAATGATCAACAAATTTTATGGTGGGAGTGAAATAAATGAGAGCACCATATGCGGAGCATTTGGCATACACTGTGGAAAATCATCATGTTAGTACTTTATGAGTTAATGGAGTGCCTTGATAGTGTGGAGAGTGAGAGAAGAAAGAAAGTGAATGAGTGAGTGAGATTCATGGATTGTTAGGATGTGGTCAAGAGAGATTATCTGATAAAGATCAGCAAATTTTATGGTGGTAGTGAAATAAATGTTTCAATTTGTTTTCCTTTCTATGTTGAATTTGCACCACTAGCCCATTTGCATAGTGCTGTTAGGCGTAAACTGCACTAATTCAGGATAAGAACTAGATCTAAGATGTATTAAATGTTCATGTTCAAATGAAAATTTTCAGTTTAATTTTAATAATGTTTTATCTGACCTTGTTTAATCCACAAAAATAAATGGACCAACTAATCAAATTTTCTTTGATATATTTTGTTAATTCAGTATTTTCAAGCAGTTCTTTATTGAAGTCATCTGCAACAGTAAATGAGGGCACAAAGTCATGTATATTTGCTAGTAAACAGTGTGTTTCCTGTACACCCACTTCATGTAGGGTACCTGTTGTCGTTGAAATTAAGTGAGTTATCATTCAATGCTTGACTTAAACTTTTTATATTTAGTCTTGGACCTTTACATTACACAAAGCTAATACTGAGTTCAAATGCTCAGGTATTTTTACCAGAAGCTTATCAATACCATATAATGCAAATCAATAATGGATTTCAGGCAGCAGCCTAACATTACTGTATAATGCAAAACATTACTGAATTCCCACAAGCAGTCTGTCATTACTATATAATGCAAAACATTAATGTATTCCCACAAGCAGTCTATCATTAACATATAATGCAAACTGTTAATGTATTCCCACAAGCAGTCTAACATTACCATATAGTGCAAAACATTAATGTATTCCCACAAGCAGTCTAACCATGTATTTTGCAAAATGTTAATGTATTCCCACAAGCAGTCTGTCATTACTATATAATGCAAAACATCATATTCCCACAAGCAGTCTAACATTACCATATAATGCAAAGCATTAATGTATTCCCACAAGCAGTCTAACATTACCATATAATGCAAAACATTAATGTATTCCCACAAGCAGTCTAACATTACCATATAATGCAAAACATTAACGTTTTCCCACAAGCAGTCTAACATTACCATATAATGCAAAACATTAATGTATTCCCACAAGCAGTCTAACCATGTATTTTGCAAAACGTTAATGTATTCCCACAAGCAGTCTGTCATTACTATATAATGCAAAACATCATATTCCCACAAGCAGTCTAACATTACCATATAATGCAAAGCATTAATGTATTCCCACAAGCAGTCTAACATTACCATATAATGCAAAACATTAATGTATTCCCACAAGCAGTCTAACATTACCATATAATGCAAAAGATTAATGTATTCCCACAAACAGTCTAACATTACCATATAATGCAAAAGATTAATGTATTCCCGCAAGCAGTCTAACATTACCATATAATGCAAAGCATTAATGTATTCCCGCAAGCAGTCCAACAGTACCATATAATGCAAAACATTAATGTATTCCCACAAGCAGTCTAACATTACCTTATAATGCAAAGCATGAATGTATTCCCACAAGCAGTCTAACATTACCATATAATGCAAAGCATGAATGTGCTACTTAATGAGATGAATAGAGGGAAAGTTCTGTTTGTATAACTGCATTTTGCTTGGAACATGTGATGGTGATTGGTAGGGATGAAACAATACACCTGTGATACGTACCAATAAGATTCACAATACACTGCCTGTGATACGATACATATTGATACATTTATGAACTTGATGGTCTTTCCATCTTTGGAAGGTAGGTGGTGCCCATTTTATGTATGTTGACATACTGGTTGTATTTCCAGTATGCAGATTACAGGTAGAGATATAGTTGTATATTTATACAGCTGTATGCAGTTCTGGTCGATGACAGTAAAACAAAACATACTTTGAAACAGTAATAGTTTTATTCAAAGTTGTAGGCTGTTTAATGGTGGCTCCATTTTGTTCACTTTAGCCA
Source organism: Megalonaias nervosa (assembly GCA_016617855.1). Lineage (NCBI taxonomy): Eukaryota > Metazoa > Mollusca > Bivalvia > Unionida > Unionidae > Megalonaias > Megalonaias nervosa. Next base: position 44,249 of record JAECUM010001969.1, read on the forward strand.
CCAGGCCCTATGTTTTGCATGAGATGAATGCTTTGAAAACATTTTATTACCAATTTCATGTCTCACATAAACTTGGAAAACATTACCGTGTTGTCTTCAAAATAGAAGAAATAAAGCAGTTTCCTTGTGCAAAGAAAATCTCATCTAGAACAAATCTGGGCATGGGAATGAAAATGAATGCCAATAAAATCTATCGTATTGTACTTCCTGCATATGCAAAAGACTGCTGTGGCTGCAGGTACTTGTATTGCAGACTGCGAGCAAATATTCTCAATAGTCTTTTTCATTTTTACTAATACAGATGAGTGCCTAGGGCTACCAATGCTGTTTCAGATGAATTATATATTTAAAGAATAACAAGACAAATAATAATACTTATTCATAACTCCTGAAGACTAAAATAACTTACATATGGTAATTATCATTTTGTATCGATTCTCTATCTCTTGTATCAATATGTATATCATTACAACAAAGTATCAATGAATCGATATATCAATGAATTGTTTCACCCCTAGTAACTGGATCCTTTGAAGTTGAAATATGCCATTTGCCTGAAATTAGTATTAAATAGTAGGATGTGCTTATATGTGCAGATCACTAAGTGGATAAAATGTATTTGCTACAAGTACTGTATAATACTGAGATATAAATTAAGTCAAGGCAGTCAAGCAGTATAACTTGGTGTTCATGTCTTCATTTATTTAATATTCATATATTTAAGGAATGCTTGAATTATTAATTGATTTAATGATTGATTGATGCATTCATTCACACTTTACTAAATTATCAAATGATTAAAATTTAATAATTTATTGTTCCATCACAGTGCAGATGCAGTCAGCACATTTCAGCAACATGTCTATTTTAAGGCTTGAAATGGTCAGTTGAGTAACAGGGGTCATCATAATAGTTTTCCAAATGAGGCAGCTTTTTTAGAGGCATGGAGACTTTGAAATTTTACTAGGAACAACAGCAGCCATGCATCAAAGTGCAGATTTATGATTATGTTAAATATGGTATTGCTATGGATTACACCAACCATTTGAGTTTTCAGTCACCAGATTGCTGAGCCACAGTAGCTCAGTTCATGGAGCATAAGACTTAAAATCCTTAGGGCTGTGGGTTCAGTACCCACCCATGCTAGCCTGGTCAGCTGCCTCAGCATATCCTTGGAACAGGCATTTAGCTTCCATTTTCTCCACATAATAAAGCCAATAATGTGTTAAAAGTGTAATTAAAATGAACAAAACAAAATACATACATTACCATATATGCTTGCATAACACTTATGTTTGATTTTTGGTTGTGTTCCCTTTGTTTGGTAATTCAGCTGTATATTTTAAGTTTCATCAAGATGTTCGTTAATTCTGCATTGAAGGTTAAAAAAGAATTAGCGGTATGAGTATTGTAAATAAATAAGTGTCAAAATATGTAAATTGTGATGGGTCTTAGTGTCAGATCATTACTTATAATATGTCACATTAAAATTAAGACCTGGCTGGAGATTTGCAGGTAATTGCAAGAATTGCCAAGGACAAAATGCTGACAATCGGAAATTCTGAAAAAGGATCACATACAACAAAATTAAGCATTGTAAAAGGCATTATGTTCATTTTGGCAAACAGATACCATTAAATCATTTTGTTCAAATGTTTATAGAAATTTTATTATCAGTACTTAATCATGGGAATGATCACATTGAATTCAAATGCACAAAAATTCTGATGTTTAGTGGGATCCTAATCAACATTGTACCTCATGGACAGTAAATATGAACACTAGAACAGCAATCTTAAAATTTAGAAAAAAACAAACCCGTATGTTATTTAGCTACTGTCAGATTTTGAATACATTTTACCTGTTTTATATGTAGTCAGTATGATGCTTTTTATATAATGGAACAAGATTACACATCATTTGATCTCTAATTCTTTTGTTTTGGAGGTATTTTGTAGTGTGTATCATAAGGTAATAATCTGATTATGAAATGTAATTTTAGTCATTTTCTTTGGTGAGACTTAAAAAATTCATCAGAAACAAGTGTTCTTCTATACCCACACATTAGCAGTAATGTTGTTTTACCCAGTGTCCATCCATCCATCAATCCATCCATCCATCCATCCATCTGTCCCCTTTTTCTCTTAAACCACTGGAGGAAAGTTATGAAATTTTGTATCTATGTTGCCCTTGGGAAAACCATTGGCAAGAGTGGGTTCATCCTTTGTTTTCTGTTGTCTGTGGGAAGGAGTCAGTTAAAGTCAAGAGGTATAAGAAGTTTTCAGACCAACTTGTATATTTGTAGTTACAGCAGGAAGATGCATTTTGTATTTGACACATTTTGCATTATGACCTCAAGGTCACTGTCTGGGGGTCTGGCTGAGTACTTACTGATGGTCAGGGTGAATGAAGGGGGGAAATTAGAATATCCATTAAAAACATGTGCATTTATGATGGTGAGTCATTGCCTGTCATCTGTGATTTGAATGAATGTCATTGCCTGCCCTCTGTGATTTTAATGAATGCCATTGGCTGTCTTCTGTGATTTTAATGAAAGACATTGCCTGTCATGTGTGATTTTAATGAATGCCATTGTCTGTCCTCTGTGATTTTAATGAAAGCCATTGTCTGTCCTCTGTGATTTTAATGAATGCCATTGTCTGTTCTCTGTGAATTTAATGAAAGCCATTGTCTGTCCTCTGTGATTTTAATGAAAGCCATTGTCTGTCCTCTGTGATTTTAATGAATGCCATTGTCTGTCCTCTGTGATTTTAATGAAAGACATTGTCTGTCCTCTGTGATTTTAATGAAAGACATTGCCTGTCATGTGTGATTTTAATGAATACCATTGTCTGTCCTCTGTGTTTTTAATGAAAGCCATTGTCTGTCCTCTGTGATTTTAATGAATGCCATTGTCTGTCCTCTGTGATTTTAATGAAAGACATTGTCTGTCCTCTGTGATTTTAATGAAAGACATTGCCTGTCATGTGTGATTTTAATGAATACCATTGTCTGTCCTCTGTGTTTTTAATGAAAGCCATTGTCTGTCCTCTGTGATTTTAATGAATGCCATTGTCTGTCCTCTGTGATTTTAATGAAAGACATTGTCTGTCCTCTGTGATTTTAATGAAAGACATTGCCTGTCATGTGTGATTTTAATGAATACCATTGTCTGTCCTCTGTGTTTTTAATGAATGCCATTGTCTGTCCTCTGTGATTTTAATGAATGCCATTGTCTGTCCTCTGTGAATTTAATGAAAGCCATTGTCTGTCCTCTGTGATTTTAATGAATGCCATTGTCTGTCCTCTGTGATTTAAATGAATGCCATTGTCTGTCCTCTGTGTTTTTAATGAATACCATTGTCTGTCGTCTGTGTTTTTAATGAATGCCATTGTCTGTCCTCTGTGATTTTAATGAATGCCATTGTCTGTCCCCTGTGATTTTAATGAATGCCATTGTCTGTCCTCTGTGAATTTAATGAAAGCCATTGTCTGTCCTCTGTGATTTTAATGAATGCCATTGTCTGTCCTCTGTGAATTTAATGAAAGCCATTGCCTATCCTCTGTGATTCTAATGAATGCCATTGCCTTTTCTTTGTGATTTTAATGAAGGCCATTGCTTGTCCTCTGTGATTCTGATGAACGCCATTGCCAGTCATTTGTGATTTGAAAGAATGCCATTGCCTGTTCTCTGTGTTTTTAATGAATGCCATTGCCTGCCCTCTGTGATTTTAATGAATGCCATATCCTGTCCTATGTGATTTTAATAAATGACACTGCCTGTCCTCTGTGCTTTTAATGAATGCTTATGACCTTTCTTGTAGATGTTTAGGCTCATGATTTTGCCAGAAAAGCCCATTGTTTTGAAACAAAGATTACTGCTTGTTGGAACTTTAAGTTTTTCAGTTGTAGGAATCACAAAACCTTGAAAGAATGATACCCTGATGAACAATAGTGAATATAAAGTGTGTTTGTGACTGTTGCATAAGGTGGTGTGGACAAGTTTGTAGTTTAATGATAATTGTATCTACATTAAAACAAATTACAGATATAGTCTATATAGTATAATGTCTTTTAAGGAGCCAATGACAATATGGATAATTTTTGCTGGGGAAGGGAGTTAATTTGCTGTTTAGAAGAAGTTGTTTATGTGGATGAAATGAAAAGTCTGAAAAGTCAGATGCTGGCTGGATTGCATTGTATTTTTGTTATTCTCTTTTTTTAACTAATTTATTAATTGGATGGATTTCCTTAATGTTTTGTGAGATTTTGATGTACATTTTATCTGTTTTATCCTAGTGAGTGAAGCTTGGAAATGGGATGTGGTCAGTCCAGCCAAGCAATAGAAAAAGAGGGCAAAACTAACAACAATAGGGTCCTGTCGTTTGCTTCTGCAGAGCAGATATCAAATCTGCTACAAGTAACCAATGAAACTAAGGAGACTGGTAAAACAACCAATCAGGTTAGAGGTAGTGAGAAATCAACCTATCAGCAGCAAGATACTCAGGAGTCACCTAATCATATTGAATACTCAGCCAAGAAATCTAGCAACCAAACAGCAGAAGGGCAGAAGGGAAAAGAAAACAGTGCACTGACTCCACAGAATAATATAAGTAAGAGGGAGAACGTCCCATTGAAAAAAATGGTGGAAGTCAACCGCTGGCAGGATGTCAACATAGCAAACCTTTTGGAAGGTCTCTCATTGGAGGACAAGACTACTGTGTGGCCAGATTATGTAGACAGGATTAGAGTCAGATCTGATCCAAAAATTGTCTCAGAGACACAGGTATCCTTATTTACAATCAGTGTTTTGTTTGAAAGGGGTATGTGTCGTTACTCTTCTCCATCCATCCATTTGTAACACCTTGGTTAAGTTTTGCAATTAGACTAGTTTCTCATGAAAATGAAGGGGTGGCATGGCATTAAATTTTTTTGTTTTCTAGTTTTACTTTTGACTTAGTTAATGAGTTCAATATTTTTTCTATTGAAGTGTCAGAATGGGTAATTGTTGACTTCAAATTAGCAGAAATGCATTTTTCAATGTGCATGATGTATATAACTAAATTCGGTTCAAGTATCTTGGATGTACTTTTTTATATGGTGTACACAAAGCCATGATGCAGGTTTTCTATGCAAATTAAAAATTAATATTTTAAGTCTCATTTTTCCAAAACGTATGCTTAAATGTACAGAACATTATATCAATGCACTGTGACATCTAAATTTGCCAATAAAATGATACATTTATTGCTAATATTAATGATAAAATGCAGGAGCAGTGCTGTTTACAAAATATGTACAATGAATGCAATTCTCTAACCCCTTCAGCAACTCTGATCTTACAGTATACATGAAACCTCATTTGCATAAAAAGTAGGGAACATATCTGGTGAGCTAGGTATGCTGAGTCCAGTCTCCTTGTATACTCATCTTAGGTGTAGATACAGTATACATTTAAATTTGTGAAGTGATTCCTGAATGTTGTCCACTATAAGCAGGGTTTCATTATATAGTGATAGGGCAAGTTTTATTGTAATTCCTGAGAAAGAATCATGTAAACTAAGTAGATTTTCCCTGTGTTTATTTTAGCTATGTTTATTTGTTTGTTAATACTATTTTCATAAATAACTGGACCGGTCCAGAAATTTTTTATTCCTTTAATTCAGAGAAAGACCTGGAAGACTGTCCGTCTATTTGTGAGCAGCACCTTTAAGGACATGTCTAGCGAGAGAGATCATCTTGTTAAGATTGTATTCCCTCAGCTACGTCAGTGGTGTGAGGAGAGAAAACTAAGACTAGTTGAGTGTGACCTTCGCTGGGGTGTTCCAAAGGATGCTGACACAAGGGAAATATTACTGGCCTGTTTGTCTGAAATTGACAGGTAAATTTGGTGTTCTCACACTAGCAGCATAAAACTGTTTCATGAACTTAGCCGATGCATCAATTTGGATAGCTTAAATCTATTTAGAGTTGACAGAACCTGGGTTTGAGCCCTATTCCAACTGTGCAGATCTTCATCCCTGTAACACATTTTGGCAGTGGCAGAATTACATGCACAAAAAATCTGGCATACATACTCAAGAAGTGTTTGACTTTCAGAGCTGCAGTTAGATTTAAAGGTGTCTGTGATGATAGGTGTATAGAGTCATTTGAAATATGTCTTCCAAACATAATGGTTTGAAGAATTTGTTGCAGGTACTTGTCAGGTGACTGATTTTGGATAGGTGAAGATATAAATGACCCCTGTGACTAAAGTGGAAACAGCATTTGAAAAGAAGAAAATACATATGCAGACATTTTTATTCTCTTCTCTAGGGCATCTTATTGGTTACGAGTTGTCAAACTAGTTAGGATACTGTATACTTATTACAGTTTCATCATTTAATGCAGGTTGTTTTTTTACACCTATTTTATATGTTTTTCTTATTTTTGTGGAATTTACATGAGGTACACATCTGCAGAATTCAGTTGCCACAAATGTACTTTAAGAAAAAGGGGTACTTATATAGGGAATGACAGATCTGCAAAATCAAATAGCTACAAAAAATGTTTGACATTACAATCCAAAGTATGTCGTAGCATGAGTGAAGTTGGTTTACAGTGACTGCACTTTTCTCAAGTTGAATTTTTTCTTTGAAAACCAGGTGTCGGGAGGAAAACACCTACCCCTATTTTCTGAATATTCTGTCTGAGAGATATGGATGGGTTCCAGAATATTCAGAGGTTCCAGATGATATTAAGGCCAGGTAAGACAACACTTTAGAGGTTCTGTTTGATATCAAGACCAGATAGGACTGTACTGTCATATTTATCGATGTATAACATGCATCACACAACCTGGCTCATATATCTCATGAACGGAGAACTGTTGCCAGAGTGCATATCTTGTCCGAACCCATTGACAATGGAACACACTGTTGTTGAGTGTATCAACTTTCATGCTGTGAGACAGAAATTTTTATATGAACTCAGTTAGCCTTAAGATGATGTAACACTAGAGACTTTTAAAAGACTGGTTTGTGTAACAAATTTAGATACATTATTTGAAGGGTTTTTATTTTGAGTACCAGATCGTCTTTTATTTTGCATACTTTTTGAAGAATTTTAACATCTTTTATGTTTTAGGATTACACATTCATTTGGAAGGTTTTACTGTCCTAAAGGTTTTGCATTTTTTACCTTAGTTTGCATTTTTATCATTTAACTATAAATTTACACAGTGCAACATGCCATTAAATCCCATACATACATACATACATACATACATACATACATACATACATACATACATACATATATACATACATACATACTGGTTATACCAGTTAACTTCTCAACAAAATGATGCCAGTTATGGTGGGGTGGGGAGGTAAATATTTTATACCTACTGTTTGAATAGAAAAAAATGATTATTAAACATTGTTTGTAAAGGACAATTCAAGAAAGAGTTTTATGCTTATAAAATATGTTTTTTCTTCACTCAATCTGTTTTATATTTGACATTGATTTTCTGAGCTCTGAATGGATCTGCCTCTCTAATATTAGACAATATATCATGTACAGTAATAGTTTGTCATGCTTCCTGAATGCAGCATATTGTGGAGTAGTCAAAAGGGACTGTCTGAATTCATCATATAATGGAATAGTCTCATGGGCTGCCTGGATTCATCATAAAATGGACTAGTCTATTGGGCAGCCTTAATTTAACATATAATGGAGTAGTCTGTTGGGCTGTCTGAATTCAACATATAATGAAGTAGTCTGTTGGGCTGCCTGAATTCAACATATGGTAGCCCACACCCAGCATTATTTTGGTAACCCCTAGACTATAGGCAAAAAAATCTGTAGGATCAAATGCCTTCAGATTCCAATGGCTATTAATTTGTGTAAATATATGTGTCTTGATCTTTGTTTTGCCATTGACAGACAGGCTGTATAACCATTAAACTGATCTCTTTATGAATCAAATGTGTATATTTATTAACACCATATTTTCCCTATCTTTCTTTGACAAAATATTTTCAATGGCATGTATAGAATTATCAATTATTGTGCCATGATGTCATTTTATTTTCCTGAACATTTTTGTTCCAGATATAAGTGGATTCCTGGTCTGTCCGCTACTTCCTGGGAGATTTTTGTTGGAGCATATTGGGACAGGAACCCACATGTAAGTCAGTTTTTTAAGGAGAAATTGGCAGAATGTCAAGAGGCAATGGTAATGAAAATGTTACTACCTTGAAATATATGTTATTTGTAGCTTAATACATAAATTAATAGTATATAAGAATGCCTTAAATTTCTGATTGATGGCAGATATGTGATCTGAGCATGTTGCAGTTGATTGACTGACTGTGTGGTTAATGTATTAGTTGATTGATTATCTGGTTAATATATTAGTTGATTTAGTTGATTGACTGATTATCTGGTTAATATATTAGTTGATTTAGTTGATTGATTATCTGGTTAATATATTAGTTGATTGATTGATTATCTCGCTAATATATTGATTGACTAATTATTTGGTTAATATATTAATTGATTGACTGATTATCTCTTTAACATATTAGTTGATTGACTGATTATCTGGTTAATATACTAGTTGATTGACTGATTATCTGATTAATACATTAGTTGATTGACTAATTATTTGGTTAATATATTGATTTACTGATTATCTCTTTAACATATTAGTTGGTTGACTGATTATCTGGTTAATATACTAGTTGAATGACTGATTATCTGGTTAATATATTAGTTGATTGATTGATTATCTGGTTAATATATTAGTTGATTTACTGATTATGTGGTTAATATAATAAATTGATTCATACTGTTCAGTTGGAATACCTTCTTACTCAAGATTACAAAGGACAAGGTTTGATAAGGGCCGATTTTGGCCCCCAGTCAGTTTCCTAAGAAACTCCATACCGATAAAAAGGTCCCTCTCTCTTCCCAAAATATGTATTTAATTCTTAACCAGGATCACTTTTAATAAAGAAAATTGACTATTAAAAAGCCATTGGTTTTCTCCTCTGTTGTGGAACCTATTTTCATGGATTATTGGCAGTATGGCTAACATGCCCTTGTGAAGCTGACTGCCAAAAAGAGATTCTTCTTCTTTGCACATAGTATGCCTAACAATCAATGATAGTATAGAAAAATGTATTTTTATTTTGCAACATTATCTAAGTGATATATATTTACATTAAGTACGGTTGATTACCTGTGACACCTATGTTTGTTTTTATTTAAAAAGTTATGTTTATGTTTATCCTTGACACTGACATGTATTTTCTTTACCATACAAAAAGCACACAAAAGCCATGCAGATCTTTTGTGCATTAGGAATAGTTGTATGTTGCTATAGTGTATAACTAAGAATCAAAATCAAACAATTCCCTTGGAACAGTTAAAGCATATAAGGCATTATGACCTAAAATTAATGTACACAAGTCTTATGTGACAATTGCCCATGCCCATTAAGGTTTGTATAGCCATATATTTTTGGTAGTTGAGTGCAAACCTTTATGAAAAATGACAAATTTCTTTTGATAGGTCAATAATAACAAAGAAAATAGGACAGAGAAACTATTTCTCTATCACTCTGTCCTTGTCTCTCATTATTGTGAAGAATAGCCTCTTGGTCTCTACCAAATTGATCATGTTAATCCAAGGATACAGACAAACGTCATCCTCCTCAAACACTCTTTGGGTTATAATAAATGGAAATAAATTTTATATGCCTTTTTTAGGCCGTTCCATTTAAACATACACGGTACCCAGGGAAGGCAGTTTTTAAAAAATATTTCCCAGGGTACATTGATTTCACATAATTCATATTAAGATGATACAAAAATTCAAATTGCATCTATGGGTGAGCACCCCAGATTAAATGTGCCTTCTCTGGGTCCCATGTGTGTTTTAATGGAACAGCCCTTACAGAAAAATGTTAATATTGTCACTATTGCCCCATGAATAATTAAGCATGAATTCTCAATAAATAAAATTTATTTTTTAATGGTTTTCCATTTTTTACAGGCCCTTTTTATGTTCAGGAAGCCAGACTTTCTCTATAAATGTGGAGATAATGTTTTGAAAGTCTACACGGAGAAGGAAGCTGATAAGAAACACTCTTTGGAAATTCTTAAAGGTTTGTATGTGCTTTGAAAGCTGCATTGAAAGACACACCTACATAAATGACATCAAAATTTTAATCAAAGACACTGTGCAGGTACAGATACTCAACTCTTCGAAAATTGATTTTTTGTGTGTATGTGATTCTTTAAATTTTATTTTGGATGTCCATAATTGTTTAGTTGGTCCTTTTGTGCATCTAAAATGTGTTGTCAGTGAATTAAGTATATACATCACAGCATTCATTGCTGGAATAATTTTTAAAAATTTGTCAGCATGTCTAGTATTGAGATTCCAAGAATCTGCACAAAATTTGTGCTTGGTAAAACATACATGTATAAGCTATCTCTACATGCAATTTAAGGACACCAACATAGTCAATGACCTAGGCTATAAGCACCAAATGACATCTCACAACAGCATACGAGATGCCCTCAACATACAATAAATTTTAGTAGTCACTGGCACATTAATGCTTTTTCAGCATGTCTTAAGGAGGTCTTCAAAGAAACACCTATGGTCACTTACTGATGACTAGAAAACTTAATTTCCAGTATGAAGATAACAGACAGACATACAGTTAGCATAACTTTATATGCAGTTCTCATCAATGACAAAATAAGAAGAGAACTTTCAATCAGACTACCTATTAGTTGTCTAAGTTTTATTCAGCAGGTTTTTTTGCTTTGCATGAATGCTTTATAAAGATCTTATTACCAATTTTATATCACACTTAAACTTGAAATAAACTACCTTGCTATCTTCAAAACAGAAGAAATAATGCAATTTCCTCATACAAAGAAAATCTCATCTACAAGTACTGGCATGGGAGTGAGGATAAATACCAACAAAATCTATCACATTGTAATTCCTGCAGGTGCAAAAACCTGCTGCAGTCACAGACACTTGTTTTTGTTAGTAAAGAAGGAAAACTATTGACAACAACCAGACCCATTCTATAATTTTTTTCTTTTTAAATTTACACAAGGTGATAAACTCATGTGGTTTGAAATCAGCTGATTATGTGCTTAGATTTTATTTACCCCATTGGTTCCTTCAGTCACTGATTAAATATCTCTGCATAAAAAGAGACACTCCAGATTTGTTTCCCATTTACAATTTAAGTAGAGATGTTGCCAGGGTTTTATCTAAACTAGGGAACTCCCTTTTGATGCTAAAATGAGTGGGTAGTAAAAAATAGGAGGGGGACTAGGAAATGACCATAGCTCAGCACTTACTTTACACTTCAATATCTATCTCTCTTTCTTTCTGCTCCACTTTGTTAGAGCTCTACTGAAATCAAAATTTTTAAAAGATGTCACCTGTAGTTGTATAAGCGCATTAATCTGTTAATTGTTTCTGAGCACATTCTGTTCCTTATCTGTGTGTGAATATTGATCTGTGCTTGTGTCTGAAGGGGCATACACATAGTTGGCTTAGTCAGCTTGAATAAGTTAGGAAACTGATGCTTATGGTTGTTATATACCAATTTCCAGAGCTCACAGATATTATCATTTGGATACTTCTGCTCCAAAATCACTCACTGGTGTCTCCATTGATGCTTTTCCAGCTCCAATAATCTGTCATGCTTCATAACTTTAAATATTATTGTCATCATCACTATCATCAGACAATTTTTAATGAACGAACTCATCACCTGAAGATGGACCAAGTGGGAATCAGCCATTTTGGGTTTTCCAGGTAGCCCATATTTAAAACACATTTGTAAAACTTTGATGAAGGAAACTGAGACATAATGCTTGTTCCAGGGCACAATGTGCCAATCAAAAATAAGCTTATAGTTTAACAACCATTCATGCCAAACTTGAAGAACCCAGATGTGTAATCATTTGCCTAATTGAAAAACAGATGCTGTGACATGATCAGTTAATAATTTTTGCACAAAGTTTCTCTGTTGCTTTGCCAGTACTTACTGTTTGTCATGCAGGGATTGAGCTACAGTAAGTTTTGATTTGTAGTTTAACCTGGACTAAAGCAAACAAGAACTACAGAGTGACCCCACTATAATATGGTAGTTGGGAGCCATAGAACCCAACCATGTTATAGACCGAACCGTGTTATAAGCAACCAGGTCAATTAGCAGAAGAAAATGATGCATGTACCCGAGAAAATGTGCAAGGGTTGGGGGTTGGTGATAAATGTGGGCGCAAAAATATGTGCTTCATTGGCACAGTTTTCATCTTAAATCGATGCATATTAAATGAGAAAAACACCTGTAGTGAAAACCGAGAAGGCAATATATAATATTTTACTTTATTCAGAGAACCACGTATTGGTACATATACATGTATACTGTTTATGTATACATGTCTAATGCATAGCAATGAATAAAGTATCAACACAGTGTACTCACCCGCGAATCACATCACATACATTGAATCCACAATACAAGTAATTCCATCGAAAATATGCACACACACAGATTTCAAATATTCAATAATTTTGTCACAGGTCATATAGGTCTGAATTCAGTAGAAACAAATAGCACAACCATGTAAGGAATGATGAAGCACATTTACTTTCAGTACGTCCGAAGTCGGTAAAAGTTTACGTTTTAAGTGCCGTCGGTAGAGTTTGTAAGCATAAACTTTTTTCCTGTAAAAAGGAAACTTTCATGGCACAGTAAAAATGTTCTAATCACGTTTGAAAATGAAACAATCCATCAGATTCCATTGCTTTTATGTAAGTTCGGTAATGGCTTCCTTTGAAGAAAGGTTCTTTGTTTTTATTGAAGATTGTAGTTGGCTTTCTTTGATGAAGAGTGCATGCGTTATTGAAGTCACCGCTAAAGGACAGCTTTGGAGAACCAAAGAAATGCTCGTTTCTTATTGTGGCGGCAACATCAAGAAATTGTATTGCATGATTGAGACTGATTTTTGTCCCATTTGCTTAGTACGTTTTCATAATGATCGGTGCTTCAAAGGTAATGTTTTCTTTGAAATTTCAGCTACTATTTTATCTGGGTACATTTTTAAAAAAAGATGAATTGGCCATTGTATGGTCAGTTGTAGTTACTGTTCCTCCCTGCCTATTGAATAGACAAGTGAGAGCTTTTTTTTTTTACATTTATGGTAGTGGAGTGATGCTGCCTTTCACACATGCATCAGAAATTTAAAGAAAGGGTCAATCGACGATAGAGACGCAGGTGTTCTGGTCTGATGACAGGGAATACTACAGAAAACGTGAATGTTCTGAAGGATTTAATTCTGAGTGAAAAAAAGAGGAATTTTACTCACCATCCACACACAAATGTCAGTCTATGTAAATATATTAATTACTAGCGAGTGGCCGAAAATCCGACGAAGATAGATTATGAGATAATGCCTCGTCCGGTTGATCTCCGCTACCAGAAATGTAAATTTGAAAAAAAGCAGATATCTCAAAATATACAGTACTCTAGATGTCAACATAAGCGGATTATGATATAACAATGCACTGTTAAGATGGTTTGTCAATATGGGCAAAGAATTTGTTTATGTAACAATAGATAAATTTCAGTGCATTTTATATCAACTTTACGGCTTCCTTTCATGGGGCCTCTGAATTTCTCCACTCCAAACCAATGGTTGTATATACAAGTTAAAACAGCCAACAATGTCGCCAATAAAAAAAATCACCAGATGGTCAATGTTTCCTCTAAGGTGTGCGGTCGCGCAGCTCATTAGAAAATGCCGCGCAGCAGTTTCAAAATTCCGCGCACAAGTTTTGGTAGCAAATACATATGCAGCGCATCAGTTTCAAAATTCCACGCACACAGGAAAAATTTTAGAGGGAACATTGCAGATGGTATATTTTGCCGCCAATAAGGAAAGAAAAAATCGCAATTTGTGACATTGGCGAAGCCCTGCACGATTCCTGAAAAAAATTTTACACGCTATTTTTCGTTCTTTTAAGAAGAAAACACTATTTTTTTGTGTATGAGAAAAATGCATATAAAATTTCAGGAGCCACGCCATGATCGTCTTGTATTATTCATACGCGATCTCTTCCCTAAAATAATAAACTTTTTTTGTTTTTTTTCGTATTTTTAAGAAAGAATTTTTTTTTCATGTACAAGAAAAATACATGTATATGAAATTTCGGGAGCCACACCACGACCGTGTTATATCCGAATTCGTGTTATAACGGAGCGTGTTATAGCGGGGTCACACTGTACCAATGTAAGTTAAGTGTAACATATTGCACCACATGACACACTTCAGTGTAGCTTTCAGATAGACCAAAGTAGACAAGATACAAATCAACACAGAAATTCTGCATAAAAGTGATTATTAAATGATGAGTAGAGTACTTCATTATATACATTGAACACATTTGGAATCTACCCTCTATGCTGGACATGCTGTTAGTAGCAGATAATTAGCATGGAATTGGGGGGAGCCAGGTTATAAACCATGTCACGTTTGGTAATTTGTAGAGGGTGAGTGAGTGTTCTCAATAGTCTTTTTCATTTTTTACTAATAAAAATGAGTGTTTGAGACTGCAAAGATGAATTCTAAATTTAAAGAATAAAATTTGAAGGCGAACTGCTAATAATTATTCATGACTGCTGAAGATTAAAATGACTTGCATATGGTAAGAATCGTTTTATATTGATTCTCCACCACTTGTATTGTTCTGTGTATTGGCACAGCAAAGTATTGATTTATTGATAAATAAATGAATCATTTCAACCATAACTGATAGATAGGTCATGCTGCACAGTATAACACTTTAGTGCTGATAACTTGCTCCAAATTTTGATCATGCATCAGTCACTCTAGACATGTAGTTGTTTCTTGTCATTTTGTTATTTTTTTTTTTTTTAGTTTAGACCTTCCATTATTCTGGATGGTTTTTCTACTCTGTGCCAAAATGTACATTTATTGATTTATGCATGTTTCCTTTTGCGTGAAAGTGTCTCATTATACGTTCTTTATTGTCCCCATAGGAAGACCTTTGTTAAGGTGACAACAAGGAAACTTTTCATTTTCCCTCCACTGTTTTTGTTTCATTTTATATATATACATATATATATATATATATATATACATATATATATATATATATATATATATTGTTACATGTCTAGGCTCGTACAAAAGTAACAAAGAAAAGAGTGAAGCCAACAAGCTTTGTAAAATTTAACAAAATAATTTATTTCCCTAGAAAAACAAGGTAAAAATATGAAAAAGGACTTGGTTAATGAATCAAATCCAAAAATTAATCCAATAATTAAACTATAAGTCCTATCACTAAAAAGTTCTGAGTCAATCAAAGTTTGAATCCTGATGAAGTTCCAAGATGGAAGGCGATGACGTCTTCTGTAACCTGTTTTGTGTTGTCATGTCAATAGTTCCTTGTTGAATCACCAAGAATAATATTCCAGCTTTAGAATTCCGAATAATTTTCAGTAAATGTCTTTGTCCAAGAATTCTGATGAGCACTAGATAAAATCTCTAGGGAAAATAAATTATTAATTCTGAAAAAAAGAAAAATTCAAATCAAACTGGCAACAACAAAAAATAATACCTTTGAGCCCAAAGGTATGAATTACAACTGACTATTTCACTTAAATGACATGAGTTATAACCCCAACTGATACGCAAATTCAGACCCTCCTGATGGGGTCACATGATCACTTAATCCGAGTGACGCAAAAAGACTATAAGCCAATTATCACATATGTCATGGAAGAATTTGACTCTACTGAACGAATCTTACTAAAAATAAAAAGTTGTTTACATCAAAGCTGAAACTACCCCCTGAATCTAGGTCACCGATTGATACAATGTTTCAAGCTACTGCTTGTTTATCAGGCTAAAAAGAACTGAACTGAATTTTCTGGAAAAATGTCAGTTCCAGTGAATAAAGTTGTCATTAAAATAATATGTATTGGAATAAAATAAAATAAAAAAGAAATTTAAAACTAACACACAAGTGATTAAATTACATATATTTAACAATATATATATTGAAAACTGTTTTGGTCTTGGCATGGGAACAATACAAAAATGATTTATTCTGACAGTTATTACGGAAAAACATATGCAGTAACATGCATACAGCTTAAACATTTTAACATATACTTTAAATGGTCTTGAGGCTAGCATACATTTTTTTTAATACCATTACGATACATCTATAAGACAGATGGACAGCAGAAGAGAAAAAAAATCCTCATATTGCTAGCTGCTTATTCTTTGCAATTGCATAATGTATTATTTGTAAGATTTAGGTTGTATGGCTCTCATTTTGTCAACCTTTTTAACAGAGAAAATGTACTGAGTCTCACAGGTTGACCTCATTCTTACCTATCAAACCAAGTAACCCCTTTGTTTAGATCATTAGACTCAGATAATAGTTATGTTAATACATGGGAGTGGCATTTCTGTTTATCAAGTCCTTTAAAAACCAGCCTAAAACAATAAAGATTGGAATTTAATGAAATATATTGCTGCCTTCATTTCTGTACTTTTTCCATTCTTAAACATTGATGTGGTAAGTTGGAGGTGGTGTACTTTTGAACTCTCTTCAATATCTGTCAATTATAAAGGTGCACTATACCGAGCAATATGTTTAACTTGTTTTTAGTAGCTGAAATGGTTTGTATGTTTCCTTCTTCCTTTGCATGATTTATTTTCTCTTTTCTGGTGCTCTACAAATATATTGACTGATTGTTTATATGAGAAACTATTTATGATGAGCTTATTTTATTGTGAAGCAAGACATATCAATCTATCTTCCATCATCAGTGTCATAGGTGTTGTCAATAATTTTATATGGTTTGGGCTACATTTTTCATTTGTATATATTTCCCAAACACTTTGATAGGTTCTCATTATACTCGGCATGAATAATTATAAAGACAATGCATTGTTTGACCCATTGCCAGGTTTTTTTAATTGTTAGAATGGATTACATTTTATGAAGCTAAGACAGTTCATTCTGTGACATGCTTATTCAGTCTTTTGACCTTGGGTCTGTCTCTTGTTTCACAGCAATGCTTCAGTCATGGGCTTCACTTATGGAATTGGTCTTCGTGTTAACATATCTGTGAAGGATATTCAAGGGACCTGAACACTTTTTTCTTTGTTGAACAGTAACCCATTTGTACAGGTTGAATATGCATGTCAAATTAAGAACAATGGATTATGTTCTCCTTTATGAACAGATGTCTTCTTTATTGAATAATCTTCTTTGTGGGAATCAATATTTTGGTAAAAGTTGTAGATGTTCAAACTGTCTTAGGTGCCAGACAAGTGATTTTAAACCCATGGTATTATGTTCCTGGTTTCAGGCAAGTTGCGTGAGAAATTTCCAAGGCAAGTGATGGAGTACAGCTGCTCTGTAGTGAAGGAGGAGGAGGACAAGGTGATATTGACTGATCTTGAAGATATGGGGAATGATGTACTTCGTCACTTTAAATCCATGCTAGAATACCAATATCCTGCTGATAACATTGGTTCCGAGCTGACACTTGCTGAAAGCCTACGCTTAGAGCATGAGACTTTTATGATACAGAGATCTCAGGTATGCTCATTAAAATTAATTAGTTTTTAATAATGGTTAATTACATATTAGCAAAGGTGGCTGATCCTTAATTTGATCAAAGCCTTTTTTCTTGTAGGTCATAAAGATTCAGTTATATTCAACCTATTTCACAGTCTTGCATATGTGCTTAGATTTTGAACATTTAATTTCTGATTTACACAAATTTCAAAAATGTTACTGTTTTATTATTTTTCATGCAAGATATTAGTCACCAAAAATAAACAACAATACTCTTTCCATATTTCTGTCTTTACTTTAATTTTAAAAGTTGGCACTTTTCCATTTGAACTTATTAAATTTTAATTCAGTATAGGTGCTTCCAAATTAATTTTTTAAAAATAAAATAGAAAGAAAAAGAGAGAAAACTGTATCAAATGACCTGTTTCCAAATCACTACTTTAGAGAACCAATTACTTGACTTTTTGTCAGATAATTTGTTTCTTGTAGTATGGTCGACTTTCATATCAAAATATGGCACCACTAGAAAAAATCTGAAATTGATGAGAATTGAGTTTATCATGCGCTACACAATACATCAGGATGATTTACCATAATGCTGAAATATATTCACATTTGTAAAGGATATTCATCAACAGTACATTTGATCAGTAACGAGTAATCTTAAAGAAACATTCTTTCATTTTGTAAGCCATTGCAATTTTTCATGTTGCTTAAACCACTTAACAAGAAAGAATGATACCAACATGTTTGTATTATTGAAAATTAAAATTTTTCCCCAAAATACAAAGTGAAAGAATTAAAAATAACTGGCAGCAGTAAACAAGTTCCTAAATTCCTGAAAGGTTCTATCAATTCCAAGTAATCCAGATACATTCCAAAGGTATTCCAAATGAAAACTGGCCTTATGCACTAACACCACAGAACAACCGTTGTTTTAAAATCCAAATGTCCTTTAACTGAATTTCAATAAAGCCAAAAGATATTAAGTGCAAAATGTTTCATGGTAAATCCAAATAATTAAATCCAAAATGTCCCTGAATGTTTCACAATAAATCTAAAGGATAATAA
Source organism: Megalonaias nervosa (assembly GCA_016617855.1). Classification (NCBI taxonomy): domain Eukaryota; kingdom Metazoa; phylum Mollusca; class Bivalvia; order Unionida; family Unionidae; genus Megalonaias; species Megalonaias nervosa. Next base: position 62,969 of record JAECUM010001969.1, read on the forward strand.
TATATCCATATCTTTCAGTAGATGTTACAACACTGAAGTTCCACCAAATGATATCACATTAAATAGATAAATCAAGCCTCCCAGTACGCTTTCAAGACAAATATCAATTTTAAGGATGAGTGATTCTGCCACTGATGTTACTTATATAGAAAAATACATTAAGCTAATAACACAATAACTAAAATATACAGTTAACTTACTAGAATTGATTGCAAGCTTTATGTGAATCATCTGAATTTTAAAATAACCTATTAACAAGTCAACACCTGCTGTTTCAGATCTAGCCAATCAGGAACTAGGTTAGTCTGACCTCATAGTACTAAGGTCCACCCTGGATTATGTGATATTTATAACATTCATCAACCTCAAAAATTTATTAATGAAATAGTACAGATTATACATGATTCATCTTTACAGTATAACCCATTCATAGGACATTAGCATTAAATAAAATGTCATTGACAAAAATGACTTAATAAAATCATTATTTTGGAAAATAATATACATAATACAGATATACACAACACTCATTATTGTATATCCTGCATAATAAGTCTGCCTGGTTACCCTCAGACTGAGTTTTTGATCCCTTTGTGAAATAAAGTTTGTGTTGGAATCTTGAACCAAGGTGTCTTGAAATTTACAGTATCATTAGGGCATTGTTGTGCAAAATTACTGTCAATCAATCCAAAATCTATTATTTTCCCATGAGACAAGTTTGAAAATAAAAAGAACAGCCCTTCTGCCCAGCTGACTTTAACTACATAATTGCTAGAACTGCTAAAACAACTCACAAGTCCTTATTATTTGCTTCAGAACAATGATTTCCTTATATAGTGAAATACCAAAATATAAAAATACAACTCCATTGCCATCAATGTATAATTTATTCTGTGATGTAGTTGGTGATTGGAAATCTGCAAACAATGGAACCAATTGGAAAATGTTTTATCATTTTGTGCTTGATATGATTAACCATTTTGCACCTCCTGGAACTGTTCTAAAGCTAAGCCAATTTTAAATGCATTCATTCAGAGCTTGTAAAATTTATGAAGAATGACTTCAAGGGCTAAATTTAAGATTTATTTGAGTTTATTAGTCTATGTTATTATACAAAAACTATTTTGTCATTTGTGTAATTGTATTTAATTTATGACTGGTCATGAAACGGTAATTTGTCACTGTGATATTTCAAAATTGAGTAGTAGGGACAACTTTTTGGATTCATTTGGGTTTTTTATGGGACAGCAGCACAAGTAGGTAACTTAATGCTGTGGCAATTTGAATAACATGGCTTGCCTTATGATGCACCTAGGTAGACAACCTGGGCTGACTGAATTGTCAGCTTGCCCAAGGATACATCACTGAAGCCAGCCTGGGCTGATTAAATTGTCAGCTTGTTCAAGGACACCACAGTAGCCAACATGGGTTGATTGAATTGTCAGCTTGCCCAAGGATGCACCATGGCAGCCAAACTGGGTTAATTGAATTGTCAGCTTGCTGAAGGATGCTCCTTGATAGCCAACCTGGGCTGATTGAATTGTCAGTTTGCCCAAGGACACACTTGGTAGCCAGCCTGGGCTTATTGAATTGTCAGCTTGACCAAGGATGCACCTTGGTAGCCATCGTAGGCTGATTGAATTATTAGGTTGCCCAAGGATGTACCTTGGTAGCCAACATGGGTTGTTTGAATTATCAGCTTGCCCAAGGACACTTCGCTAGCCAACCTGGGCTGATTAGATTGTCAGCATGTATTGTTTGCATCTTTTATATTGTCAGTAAATAATATAATCCTTATTACTTACTAATCTACCTTTCTTACTTACATAGACCTGATCCATGAAATGTATGTCAAACAATAGTACCATTTAATTGTATATACAGCTGGTATGCATTTCTTGTCAATTTTTGTGCATATCTGTGATCTTGATATATGTATTTTATAGGTTTGCATCTTTTTTATTTTTGAAACTTCTTGAGGTATTATGTTAAATTTTTTTTTGATAGCATAAGAACAACACCAAGGCAAGGTCACTACAACCTACATGTTGTACATACTTTGCTGTGGTTGGAATTTGATGAAGTTTTTTTATATTCATTTAGCTACTGCAGAGAATTTCAAGATTGGATGCATCTTCATGAATAAAGCATGTCATCTACTCAAAGAGACCTGTATATCATGCTTCATTAGCCTGTTTTAGTTTCTATGGAACTTAAACCCATGCATTTTGTTCGTGGTGATATTGCTAAACAAGTTCTTGCTTATGATAAGGGTATGACTACAATAATGCTGTTATTGCATCCTATTTGCTTTCAATAAATATTTGTATTATTCATTTAAAATGACACAATGATCTTTCATATAGCATGCACTAGGGCTTCCTGTCTGGTTAGTTTGATGTGTTCATTTGAAATGACACAATGATCTTTCATAAGGCATACACTGGGGATTTTGGCCTGGCTAGTTGATATGTTCATTTAAAATGACGCAATTATCTTTCATAAGGCATGTACTGGGGATTCTGGTCTGGCTAGTTTGATTTGTTCATTTAAAATGATGTAATGATGTTTCATAAGGCATGAAATAGGGTCCCTGATCTGGCTAGTAGAGTGTAATATGCAAAATATTTACCTCTGAAAGCATCAGATTCAAACATTTACCATTCTCGACGGTTTAAATGACATGTGACAATTAGAAATCAACATACAAATTAATTATGACATTCATTTTAATTTCAGTGTGTGTTTGCCAGTGCTAAGTCAAGTAATATCCATGTAATTTGTATTCTTTAAATGGTGCACGGTTCTCTAAATTTCTCACACTTCACCTTGTGTACACACAAGTGATTCTTTCCCCAAGAATATATATTGAAATATCAGAAGTATTTTTAAGGGTTGGGGATTTTATGTCCAATGCAACAATATTGGTGGATATATGAACCCAAAATTTAGACTGTTTTCATTTTGTTACAAATTTTAACATTGAAAATATTGCAGAAAATTTAATGAAATGGTCTTCGAAAACTAAATCTCAATTTATCTGCAGAACCATATCTCAAACGTATTGAACCAGCTTCATGTTGGGATGTGTATGGCAAGTGAAAGTGAATCCTAATTATTGGACCTTACATTTCTCACCTATAGCAAAATTGCATACTTTGGACCACTGTGAACCCATTGTTTTAATATTTATGCATTTTAGATGCATTCATAGGTAGATATTTTATGCATTTAAATGAAATATCCCAATACGTCTGATTAATTTATTTGGCACCTGTGTGAAGTTTGTAATACTGAAGAATATTACCTTGTCCATTTTAATGGTGAGGAACTTCCAGGTATGCACATTATTTATGACATGATCACAGCTCTTGTTCTTCAGTTTTAACCTTTTTCATTGCCACAAAAATCACTCTGATCTGTACTGCACATGTTGTTGGTATACATGTACTATATTATATACTTGCTTGTAAGTCGAGTCAAACTGCAGACTACAAAGATCCTGATGTCCTGTGGCATAATGTGCCTGCAGATTGTGGTCAGTGTTCTTGTTTGTTCTACTGAGTACTCCAAACAAACTGCACAGACCAAGATCTGCCAGTGCACTATGCAATGGCAGGTCTGGGTCTGTGCAATTTGCAGTTGGCCTCAACTTTTATACAAGTACATATGGTATGTCATTTTCCAGCTTGTATTGTCATTATCTTGGGCATGGGCAGTGGTATTTGTGCCTTATAGACACAATACAAAACATTTCTGTTTCATTTCAGAAATTAATAAATATTTGTGAGGTTTTTTCATCATTGCAAGTGTGGACATGCATTTGCCAGTATTGATTTAATGACAAAGATGAACACATTTTCTCATAGAAAAAAATTCATTAATATACATTTACAATCTTACAGTTCAGGTCTGTTAACAAATCTAGATTTACATTGAATAATAAAGAATTCATGCACAGATTTTCATTTCTGACCTTTTCTTTATTCTCTGATAGATACATGTGACAGTCAGACCAAATTACTTATTTTATCTGACCTGATATTTGAATTGTCAGGAAGCTTCATTATTTTTGCAAAATGTCAATAGAATTTTTCTCAGAAATTACATATTAAGCAAATATATATTATGTATTTGAGGAATATTATGAAGAATATTTCATTTAACATAAGTATTTACTTCCTAATCATTAACATAAGTATTTTAACTTCCTAATCATTTTAGACAGCAGACCTTTAATGCTATTAGACTTGCCCCTTTCTTGGTAAAACAGGTCTTGCTTGGACGTGAAACTGATGTTACAAAAATGATGCAGTATGTTTCAAACAGTGTAGAGAATTCTGTGCCACTTGTATTGGTAGGATTTCCTGGTGCTGGCAAGTCAGCCCTTGCAGCTTATGCCATTAAACAGTTTCTGCAGGAGTCAAAATACAAGGTAAGGGAGATAAATTTTCAGAACTATTCATTAAAAAAGTCATGTAATGACAGAGGGTCAAAACAATACAAAAGCACACTATTTCTTAATCATGATTCATATCTAGTTGTTTTTAATATTAGATTAAAAGAATCCAACATATGCACTGGTGTGTAATATTAATCAAACGGTCCTAATGTGTAGCCAGGAACAAGGTTTTTCTAACTCTTGTATATAGTTTTAGCAATGTAGTTAGGCAAATCAAAATATTTTAAGATTTTTAATTCTGTTGATCATAAGGATGGTCAAACCTTCTATAAGGTTCACATGCACTGAGTTATCACTTACATCTGATAATTATAGAAATAGAACTCTGTTGAACAATTGCTTGTCTTGGCCATTTTGCTCCCCTCTGGAGATTGTTCTGTAATGCAGGTTTGACTACATTCAGCATATGCACAAAAATAACATTTTCTTGAATTATTGATAAATTAATACTATATAGCAGGTATTTTTGTGGTTGTTAATTTTGACAGCTTTGTTAAAAAAATGAGATTATAATTTAGCTAGTTAAATTTAGTGATTTTTTTTATCTAAAAAAAGGTGATAAATGTTAACAGACCATATATTGTGATCTCACTCTGAGATACTAAATTGCTAAATTGTATCAACCATTAAATGTTCCTGCTATACAGACCATATGTGGGGAATTTATTTGTGTTTAATGTTTGTGCCCTGTACAAAAAAAAGAGCTTATGCCAAACTCTTAGTATCATCAGTATTGGTTATTGTGTCAGAATTGCCTACAGCCTTTGCACCACTGTACAATTTTTGTTTGACTGCCACTACTGCCAGATTTAGATATGATATCTTGTTAGAACTTATTAATGGTGTTCTTTGCATCATTATGAACTGCAAGGAAAAGTGAGTCACAGTGACATATTTTACATAAATGATTTTGTTATTAAAGGTTACCTGTTGTTAAATATTTTTTGTCATCTTGGCAAATCTTCGTCAGTAAGCATGATATAATCCTAGAACTTATGATGTTTCTTCCATCATTGTCAGCAACCACTAGTAAATGTGTGTCACAGTGACCTGCTTGTATTACACTAATGTTGACTCACTTTAAAACTTGGCTTGCTTGCTAATCTTCAGCTGTAGTTATGCTGTTTTCTTTTAAGTTATGACATTTCTTGCATCATTTTCAGCTACCCCAGTTGAAAGATGGTCTCAGTGACCTACTTTATTAAACTATATCTTTGCTGTTAACAGGTTAACCATAGCATACATGTTTTGTCCTCCTAATACAAATCTTTATCTGTAGCCATGATATATACATGGAATGAAGCCATGGCGTTTATTGCATCATTCTGAGTCACCCCAAGGAAACTAGTTCACAGTGACCTACTTTTCTTACACTTCTGACTGTATTATTCACAGTTTAACCATAAATGTTGATATTTTGTTTTCTAGCAAATCTCCAGATTGAGGCATGGTATATGCATGGAAATAGATCAAGGGGAATCTTGAATTATTCTGAACCACTTCAGGAGAACGTAGTTTGTAGTGACATACTTTTGTACGCTATGACAGTATAAATATTTACAGCATTTGTGAAGCTGCAGCTATTAGTATCCTGTGGTTATCAGATTGTTCTTTACATCATTCTAGACCACTCCCAGTGAGATTTGGGAACAATGTATTCACAGTTTAACTCAGTTGTTAAAGTTTTGATCTCCTGGCAGATTTTAAGCTGCCAGCATGGTATCTACATTGTACTTTCATCATTTTGACTCGTCCCATTGGAGAGTAGGTCAGGGGGACTAATGTTTCTTCTCTTACACTAAGTACTTTTTTGTATGCAGGTTATATCCAGCATCAGGCAAGTACATTACACAGCTGAACTTTGTTGTCTCTTTGACAACTTCTTCTTATAACCTGGTCACAATAATAAATATTTTATTTGTAGGATTTTACATACTGGAGCATAACAAAATGAAAAATGTATAATCCCTGGAAATTAAATACATGAGTTACTTAGCACTCTACTCCAAAATGTTAGTGGAGCCCTATAGTTATCAAATTGTCTGTCCATCCAGCTGTCTGTCCATCCATCACCAGTTGGGCTTCTACAAGATATGAATAATTAATTTGGTATGCAGACTTATATCGATGAAAACCCAATTTAGTTAGGTTTCCAGCTGACCATGTCATCATTTAGAGGAGTTATGGCCCTTGATTGTCTTTTGCCCTAGCTTTGGTTTCTTCAGCTTAAAATTACCAGGGATCGTTGAATTGAAACCAGACTTGGCAAGCAGCTTTATGTTGATGAAACCTTTGAGTAAGTTGGATTTCCAGTGTTCCATGATATCACTTACAGGGTTGCCCATGTTTTTGGTGTTTGTTTCTGCAGCATAGCCTATCAGGTGTTGTTGAATTTCAACTAATAATTTGGCACCTTTGTATTGATGAGACCTTGAATGAGTTCAATTTCCAACATTCCATGAATCATTTAGAGGAGTTATATTCCCAAATTGCATGTCCTTGCTTGATATCCACAGGTTAACTTTACCAAGATGTATTTTACTTTTTTAATTTTGCTTTCAGTTCTGTTTGTATGAGCCTTAAATGTGTTAATTTTCCAGATTTCCACAACATCATTTGGAGGAATTATAGCCCCTGATTTCTCATTCTCCTAGCTTTGGCTTCTGCATCATAGTTGTTGTAAAGATTCTTGCATGTCAACCAGTTTTTGTATGCACCTTGATTTTGATAAGATATTAAATTAGAGTGATTTCTAGTGCACCTTGATGTACTTTACAGGAGTTTATGGCATATGACTGGTTCTGTTGGACTTAAATAATAATACCTTGAATTACTTTAATTTTCACTGTCCCACATTTTTTTATGAAGAGTTATGACACCTGATTGTCTGTTCTCCTAAGTTAAACTTTGTTCCTGCAGACTCACTAGTTTGCCAAAGATTGATGGATTTAAACTAAATTTGACATTCATAATTAGATTTATGAGAGAGACTTTATATGATATGGATTTACAACATTCCTTTTCATTCTTTGGAGGAGTTTTAGTCCTTCAGTGTCCATTTTTCTAACTTTGATTTCACAACATAAGTTCCTCTATTTAAGGCCCTGCCAAGCAAATTGTAGTAAATGGGGTTTTCTGCAATCAACTCATCTCCAATAGCTTTATTAATTTTAAATTCATTCAATGTGTAACATTGCAGAAAAGTCCAAATCTAAATTTTGTTGCATTATGGTCATTAATGTGAAATATGTTTCCACACATTCATTTTTTTGCCAAGTTTGCAACTATTTCATTGTTCAGCCCACCAGGTTAAAATTTTGTAATAGACATTAGAGGTTGATTTCAGGTGTTTTACCATTTCATTGGAGCCACACCCAGATCGACAGACTTGTATAATATTCTTGCACGTGTCTTCATGGAGTTTATGCCTGTTAAAGAGAAAATGCCAGTAGATGCTGAGGAAATGAAGCGTTTCTCACAAACCATGTTCCAGAAAGTGACAGAATCCATTTTGGCAGAGGGATATGAGAAATTCATCATTGTCATTGATGCCCTGAACCAGATGGATGATGATGGTTTGTCTGCCTTAGATTTAGTTTTTAGAGATAATATAATCTTTCTTTTTGTAGCCCAAGTAGATTGACCATATTCTAGTCATGCATTTATAGCTGTTAATGATTAACACATCATTATATGGTATTCAGGTTGTATGGGTGTGGTCAGGCCCATGTTACACTCTCTTGTAGAATGTTTACATAATGGACTGATTTATTACAGGTTTAATTAACAGTTTTAGAGTAAAAGGTGAAATCTGTATAGTAGTTAACAAATTGGCCAGCTGGAAAACCACAGTTTCTTCAGAAATTTTTCTTGTTTTTTAATTATCTGCTTTTAAATGTTAAGTGTAATATAAGAAGTTCCAGAATTACAACTGAACATCACTGAATAACACTCCACTACACCCTACACTAGCATCAGTATGAATTTCATATACCACTGTAGCATGGGCTTTTTGCAAAACTGAGGAATCCATTATAGACTATGATTTACTCAGTTATATGAATCTTAACAAATTTTGGCATAGTAAGGAGTTTAAATAAAATTATTCATGCCAGTTTGCAGGTATAGGTGAGATGAAGATATCACTTTTACAACAGTCATCATTTTTATTGTTGTTCTTATAGGCACTAACTTCAAGTTTTTACATAACAGCATTTCCTTGGAAATTTCACATGTAGAATCATGAAATATTATAGGTGGCATTCATCTAAAGTATTACACAGAGATAGCAAAACTTATGTTACAATCACTTAATTTTCATCTTGTATTATTTCAGAATTTTGCATTTAATTATATCAAGTACATTTACATTTCTTAAAATTCATAATTGATTTCCTATAAACATGTGTCACATTATATTAGTAGAGAGCTGTGGTGGCTGAGTGGTTCACATGCCAGATTCACAACTGAAATGGTACAGGTTCAAATCCTTCCATGGGACCAGCCTGGGTCAGCTGCCATGATGTGTTCTTGGGCAAGGGACTTTACTCCCATTGCCACAGCACTAAATAACCTACTTGTGTTGCTGTGCTATACAGTGCGAAACCAAACCAATAAACCATATTAGTAATTAATATAGACCATTCTTAATAAGATCCTCATTAATAGTCATGTCTTAAGATCCTCATTAATACTCATGTCTTGAAAAATGAGGCTAAGCTAGGCGGCTTGGCAAACAAGCCAAACAACAACAAACAACATCATTACAATTTAAATAGAGTCAGACTATCAAGGTTCTCCAACTCACATTAATGTGAATAAGAGAGAAAAAAAACAACAAACAAACAATGTGCATAATGATGAAGTAACTTGTATAAGACTTACTAAAATCAGTTTTCATCATATAGTCACCTATGCCTATTTTTCCTCCTCAAATCATGTATCATGTGTTCTTATCTCTCAATGTACTGTATTTATATTATCTATTAATGACATGGGTATTATTTATATTCTTTTAATCTTTTACTGCATGTTTCCTTAAATTTCCTTTGGGTTCATACTGATGACATATGCTAATATGTTACTTTCAGTAATTTAAGTTTACTGCATTTGTATGGGACAATATGAATGTGTTTTTTTTCTGAGCTATACTGCATGATGTTAGGAGTGAAGTATTGCTCAGAAAAAGAGTTCATATTTTCCCATACAAAAGTAGCAACCTTTTTATTATATACTCATTTTGCTTTTCTACTTAAATGCTTAAAACTGAATAATAAAATGAAAACACTACAAGAAAAAAAAATATTGAATTTCTGCTGGATTCCAGAGTAAATACATAACTATAGTTCATCCAATACACAGTAATACATTAATGGGAATATAGCACCACCAAGTGATCTTTGAACTTGGCAGCATATTGCATGCTCAGTCATTTGTTTAAAATAGAAATTGCATTTCATCTACCTAAAATTGAAATATAGAGTCATATTGTGAATTAATGCACCTTGAAATAACTTTTCCAGTGGTCTGGAATGGAGGGATTTTCTTTTTCTGTTGATCAAACTAAATTCTGCTTTTCTGTTTGCGTTGGACTGGAGTTAATAGCTGAGTCAGTTCTATGTGATGCACATGTAGCTGGAGGTACTGTCCTTGGTGCAAGCTGTACATTTGTACATGTTCTGTTATTGATAATTTGGAATCATCAGGTGGGAAAAATATGAAATTCTTTTAATTGAAATTCTAAAAAAGATTCAGGATTAAATATTGTTTGTTAGGGAATATCAAATACATTTCATTTTTTAGTGCAGTATGCAGTAATCTGCTACATGGGCATATATTTTTGTGTTTACAATAGAAAGTATTTCCTAACATACTATTTTTAGACACAACTTGTGCAGCATGAAGCAGTGCAGTATGGTGAAATACTGCATAATTCTGACAATGTAAAGTTAATGGAGAAAAAAATGAGTATAATAATTATGCAATGATGATGACGATGATTATGATGATGATGATAGTGTGGTGATTTTTTAAATTATTATTATTATTAATAATAGGTAACCACTTAAGATATTGATACCAATGTCAGTAAATACCCATTATAAAAGGTATTATAAAAAGGAACACACATCAGTAAATACCATATTTGCCGGTCTATAAGATACTTTTTGACCAGAAAATCTTAGCTTCATCTTATACTCCGAATCGACTTATATATGGATTATGCCATCTGAATCATTTTATTGTATGTCATGTAATTTTTCACATGGACAAAAAAATTATCCAATAATTACGAACAATAATGTGTAAAAAGTATTTCATTTTGAGGAAGAGATCATGTATGAAAAAATTTAGGACCCCACATTAAGTAGGATTTAAAACAATTACATGATCATCAATATTAAAAATTAACATACATTAGATTCACTAGTAATATATGTTTAAATTTGATTACATATATGTACATTTGAATTGACAAGTTAGAAGATGAATAACCATGACAAAGACAGATGATCCATCACATTTTTCTTTTTGCACCTCACAATCAAATAAAAATTATGCCCCATTGTGAGAGAGTGAAGGAGAAATGTATTGTTCACTTACCTGATGACTGTGATCTTACTCATATACAAATGTAGTACTGTATTCCATTATCAATTAATACTACTTGGTAATCAAATCCTTTTTGTTGTAGTTAACACTTCCTTTGTCTAAGAATAACATGGCTTTGGAGTGGTATTTAAAATGCTAATTAAAAATGCTACAGCTGTAGTCAGGTTTTCCAAGCTAACACCTGTTTGAGGCCAAGATTCAGCAGACCAGATCAGATTAATGAGGCTACCATTAGGGAAATGAGGCTTCCCATGGGGTGTTATAAATATGGTACCATAAAATGAAAGGAAATGCTGGTTACTCATGTAAATTTCTCAACCAGTAACATCTTTTGAACTTGCCGATACAACTGTCAGCAATTTAAAGTATGAGCCTAGATCAAAAACATTTGTTGCCTAAGTACAGGAAGAGTACATGCAATTAAAAAAAATCTTATTTGTTGGGAATAGAGAGGTCATTGTACTTGCAAAGAAAATTAGACAGCATGTGAATGGTCATTCTTGATATTTAACCTAAATGGAGTCCATTTGTATATAACTATTGTGAATATCAAAGCTCTTAAGGAGTATGGTATGTATTTTCATAGTTCATATTTACTATTTAATTTATTAATCTCTCTTTGACAAAAGCTTCAGCTAAGGGGTCAGTAAGGTACAAAGAAAACAAACATGAAGAGCTGGAATCTATCTCTCTCTCTTTCTCACATATTGGGCGATAATAATTTATTTTGATCATGAGATGCAAGAAGAAAATTGCCATGGAATACCTATGCCTCTCTCTCTCTGTATCTCTCTTTCAAAATTGCTATGAAAAAAGCATTTTAGCATTAATGATACAATTTCCATATTGTTGGTAATTCAAAATAATATATGATACCATTAATATTTATGAAACTGGAAATTACTACAGTTTAATTCCACATAGCATCGCAAATATTATCCTATCTGTATCTCAAAAAATTTTCATTGTCATTAAATGTAGCTAAAAGTACATAATACATTTTAAATACTTTGTGTGAATCAAATTAGGTACTTTCAGTTACATTTAATGATCCTGACCTGAAAGGTTACTGAGTTACAGATAGGATAAAATTCGCACTGCTGTGTGGAACAAAGTAAAAATGATGAAGCTGAGTTATTGATCTGGCCTCATCTTATACTTAGCATCAACTTATATATGGATAAAAGATGGAAAATATACCAAATCTGCACATTCAGCTTATACTCCGCATCGATTTATAGGCTGGCAAATATGGTACCCATTATAAAAGGGTACACACATCAGTAAATACCCATTATAAAAGGGAACACACTTCAGTGAATACCCATTATGAATGGATATAAACTTCATTAAATACACATTATGAATGGATACAAACTTCAGTAAATATTCATTATACAAGGGTACATATATCAGTAAATACCTTTTATAAAAGGGTACACACATCAGTAAATACCCATTATTAAAGGGTACACACATCAGTAAATACCCATTATAAATGGGTACATTCATCAGTAAAAACCCAATATAAATGGGTACATACATCAGTAAATACCTATTATAAATGGGTACACACATCAATTAAAACCCATTATGAATCGATACAAACTTCAGTAAATACTCATTATGAATGGATGCAAACTTCAGTAAATACCCATTATGAATGGATACAAACTTCAGTAAATACTCATTATGAATGGATACAATCTTCAGTAAATACCCATTATAAAAGGGTACACACATCAATAAATATCCATTATAAATGGTACACACATCAGTAAATAACCATTATAAATGGGTACACACATCAGTAAAAACCCATTGTAAATGGGTACATTCATCAGTAAAAACCCATTGTAAAAGGGTACACACATCAGTCAAAACCCATTATAAATGGGTACATTCATCAGTAAATACCCATTATAAAAGGGTACACACATCAGTAAATACCTAATATAAAAGGGTACACACATCAGTAAATACCCATTATAAAAGGGTACACACATCAGTAAAAAACCATTATGAAAGGGAGCACACTTCAGTAAATACCCATTGTAGAAGGGTACACACATTAGTAAATACCCATTATAAATGGGTACATTCATCAGTATAAACCCATTATAAATGGGTACACACATCAGTAAAAAGCCATTATGAAAGGGAACACACTTCTGTAAATACCCATTATGAATCGATACAAACTTCAGTAAATACTCATTATGAATGGATACAAACTTCAGTAAATACTCATTATGAATGGATACAAACTTCAGTAAATACCCATTATAAAAGGGTACACACATCAGTAAAAAACCATTATGAAAGGGAACACACTTCTGTAAATACCCATTATGAATGGATATAAACTTAAGTAAATACCCATTATGAATGAATTAAAACTTCAGTAAATACTCATTATGAATGGTATCAAACTTGAGTAAATATGCATTATGAATGGATACAAACTTCAGTAAATACCCACTAAGAATGGATACAAACTTCAGTAACTACTCATTATGAATGGATTCAAACTTCAGTAAATACTCATTATGAATGGATACAAACTTGAGTAAATATGCATTATGAATGGATACAAACTTGAGTAAATACCTATTATGAATGGATACAAACTTCAGTAAATACTCATTATAAAAGGGCGCACAAATCATCAATGTATATATTTAGACATTTATTTAATTTTTCACTTCTCACTGTAATTATGGTAATCAATGAATTATGAATCATAATTTATACATGTATTCAAAACCTTCATTTGTAATATTTCTGCCTTGATCATCTTATGCATATTTGAGTCCAGTGCATCAAAGTTTTTGAACTAGTCTGTTACTTACATTCATCCTTATTCCAACCAATGTATCATGCACTCCTGGGAGTTCCTTAGGTGGGAGACACATTGATTGTGTGCTGTCCATCTGTCTGTTTAGATTGTAAATAAAATATCTGAAGAAACTATTAAACAAAGCAGACCAAATTAAATATTTAGATACATTGAGCGGGTTTCCAAAACCTGAAAGATTCCTGTGACTGTGACCTTTATTTTCAAGGTCACAGGGCAATGATACTATTAGTGAAGGACATGGTGGAGAGAGGGGACACATTTGTTTTTCTTTTCAGCAACAAATATCTTCTAGTTATTGTTGAAATACATTTGCAAGACTTCATTGAGAGTGTGAGCATGAGATTATCATGGAGTGGGGTTGGTTAAACCAACACAAAGTATGATAGGTTAAATTCTAAAATTTAAGTATACATGTATAATTTCATTTAATTTAGCTTTTGTCATATGAGAGTGAAGTCTTTTTATAAACACATTTTATTGTGCTTAATTGGTTTGATTTCTCCTCTCACATGTTGCTTGCAAAGTCTGATATATAGGGAATAAAAACTGCCATTAATATGATCCACTCTTACAAGATTGTTATCCACTAATTTAAATTAAGTTTTAGCACAAGCTTATACTTCAAAAGAACTAATTTTCAAAGTGTGTAACTGTCTGGATAACAGTGTTGTGTTTGAAGATTAATTATGTTTATGGTGGCCTTACTGTTTAAAAATAGTGATAACAGTGTTGTGTTTAAGGATGATTGATGTTATTAGTCGTTCAACTTATTAAGAATGGGGATAATAGTGCTGTGTTTGAAGATTTATGATGGTAATGTGGTAGTGCTGTATAAGATTGGGGATATGTGTTGTGTTTGAGGATTAACAAAGTTATTGGTGTTTTTACTGTGTAAGAATGGGGATAATAGTCTTGTGTTTTAAGATTAATGATGTTAATGGTGGTTTTACTGTGTAAGAATAGGGATTTTAGTGTTGTGTTTCAGGATTAATGATATTATTGGTGGTATTGCTGTTGCGAACATCTATTTTACTATCCTCACTGATTTGTTGTAGATATATATCAGTTTACAAAAGTAAGGCCACAATTACAATACCAAAATCCACATGTACAATACTGTTGTACATTAATCTGATACAGTTTTGGTTGGCTTTTTCATTGGCAGCTTAACTTATAACCTTATGTATATTTTGTTCAACTAATTTGTTTTTAATTTAGTTTTTGATAAATTCTTCCTACAAATAGTTATAGTCAAATATATAAATTTTAGTCATTAGTTCATAACACAATGGAATAGTATCTCAGACACTGTTGTTCATGCCATCATGAAGCTTTATAAGAGCATGAATTTTGAGAGAAAAAGAATCATAACCATGAAAAAATAAATCCAACTAATTATTTTTTCCTTGTCCACTAATCATATATGTACATAAGTATTTTTGATCACATCCAGTGCCATATTTCTCCAATTATCAGCTCAGAGTACTCACCCTATCAAAATTTTTTTGCATTTTTATAAACCACAAATCTACAACCACAATGTGCAATGATCTTTCTGTTCAACAATTAAAATCATCCCTTCCACAACACGTTAATTTAAGAAGCAAAAGAAAATGCTCATGACAATAAATAAATTTGATGTGTGCCAAAAATTTGATAAAGGTCATTTAGATTTTGTTTATGCTAGACCTATTATTGAATAATTGCAATACATTAATTGCTTGCCTTACAGGAGATGCACATTACCTAGGCTGGCTCCCTCATGGACCTCTCCCTAAAGGAATGAGGCTGATAGTGAGTACCCTGGAAGGGAAATGTCTTAACTCTCTGAGGGACAATGCAACCAAACCTGTGGAGCTCTCTGTCGAACCCCTAGACACCAACATCAGGAAGGACATTATCAGAAAGATACTTGCCGAGTACAATAAAAAACTGGATGATGAACAGGTGCTGTGTGTAATGTTCATTATGAATCTTATTGCTGCTGCTGCAATGTCTTTCTTATTGTCTTAATTGTCAGAATATCCAACAAAAGATGCAGGCACTGACAGTATTGCACCTTGAGATTTCATCTCTCAAAGTCTGTGGCATGCTGTCTGCTATCAGTTGCTAGCAATAGTTGGTGTTTCAGATAGTAATTTACTTTCTTTATTTAGCTCATCTGGCCTTTTGACTGTAAAAGGCCTGGCAGGATGTTTAAAGAGACATAACTCATATTCTAATCCTGATAGGAAATGTTTAGTCAGGGTGTTTACCTCCCTTGATTTTTTTTTGACAGCTTCCATTTAGCACTTATCACTTAGGCAGTACTGTATAATTTCAGTAGCAAATGCTTTTATCAGAGATTATTGAATTATACATTATTTTAACCAATTCTCTGTTAAGAAAAAAGAGAAAAATAAACTGACACAATTTATAATTGAAACTATATATATTTAGAGGAATATGTGTGTCTGCTTATAAATATCTAAATGTTAGCATGATTATCAGTATCATGCAAGCTATATTCTTCCTTCGATGCTTTTTAATATAACTTCTATATTACATGAACCCTACAAGCCGTCTGTATACTCAATACTTAGATTAGGCATATATCCCCAAATCTCTACACCATATTAGCTAGCCAAGGTTCCGATATGCTAACCTATCTGCGCCTTGGTGGATCTCTCAGATCTATAAGTGATTTGGGTCTGTGAATTTCATTGGATGTGGCAGCAAGCCACTGCAGACAATTAAAATCAGGCTGTTCAGATTTGAACACTATTCCTCCATGATCAAGACAAGGGAGCACAGAACTGGAATAGACTCATAAATAAGCAATTTTCCACTGCCAGTCCATGTTTGCTCAGATACATTATTTCCCTCAAATACACCTGTAATGGTTTCTCTCTGGTATGTAGTCATACTTCCAATGTTAAACTTACAAAGTATCCTTTCAAATTCAATTGCCTCCACCCTTTTCAGCCAATATAAAATGCACCAATGTCACACTGTATTGGTTAGTTGGCATTACATAATAAGGGAGACAACTCACGAAATCCAGTTGATGTCACTAGGACAAAGCACTGAAATATTTGTGCAATCTGCCAAGGCGTAGATAGGCTAACATATCTGAACCATGGCTAGTGAAGATGTCTTTACCCATGTGCATAATTTTTGTCATAATATGTGCTTGTGTACCCAATACATGCATTAGGGATATATTCCCAAATCTGTGCCCTTGTACATACTTTTTTGTCATCATAAACCACAAACCAGCTGACAGGTTGGAAACTGAATCTCGTCAAACAAACACTTGTGACATGGTAGCATGAGTCCTTTGATTAATTTGATTGACATCGACAGATTCAGAGTTTGGTTTCTAAGGTTTTTGTTATAAAACATTTATAGATTTAAGATCCTAGTTCTGACTCCAAACACTTTGTGGTTAGAAAACTTGGATTTATTTCATACTCATATTGTATCAATGCCATGAAAACTTTGCATTCAAAGAAAGGAGCCAAATTAATCATGTGTTTTATTTCACAGAATATTTTTTTCAGGTGAAAGTTTTGATTGAAAAAGAAGACTCAGGTAGACCACTTTGGTTGACCATTGCATGTGAAGAATTAAGGGTTTTTGGAGACTTCAGAAAATTGACAGAGAAAATTAAGCTATTACCAGGTGACATGATGGGATTGTTGGAAGAAGTTAGTATGCAATTTTTTGTCTTCTGATCATGGCAGAGTATACATTACAAAGGAATTGTTCTTGGCTAGAAATCCAAATTTTATTATTCTACACTGATAATAAATATTAAGCGAGGATAATAAAAGAAAATTCAATTACAGTATAAAATGTAGACTTACCTTTAGGTTCATTTCACATTGTACATTGCTGTTATTAGAAAAAGAGCTCAAACAGTTTTGCAGAATTCAATTTTCAGATGCAAAGTTTAGTAGCAGTTTTATAAAATTGCAGCATAAATATTTTGGTAAGAGTAGTCTCAATTAATGAAAATCTTAATTGAACAAATCTGTGTGTCATTCTTGTAGAGAATAAAACTCTCTTTATATTGGAACATTGTGTTGGACTGTTTGATGCAGTGAAAAAAATGTGGGGTTTTTTAGGTTAAAAAATTGATGTTTTAAATGCTCATAGAGTCTTTTTTAAACCAAGAAACATTAGAGAATTGTACACTAGTTAAACAGATTACTCACTCACACACTCACAAATTACTCATTGAATGGGCAGAGTAAATAAAATAGATTAAGTTTTTTTTCAAGTCCTGGACTCTTGGTTGGAAGTTTGGAAATTATATATATATATATATATATATATATATATATATATATATATATATATATAAATACTGTTGGGTATTTCACAATAGTTTGTATCACAAAACACCTAGCCAAATGTTCAGTTGTAACAACTGGATCATTAAGATGCATATGTCTCTGTTGAGAACATATTTCAAGAAATAGAGACAAACAGATTAATTTTCCTTTAAATATGCATATTGATTAAATTTTATGAATTTGTCAATTAATGAAGCTTCATAATAATATTAGCATTAGAACCCTTCAGGTATATCTGACAGTATCCAAAGAATGAGGCCAATAAGTTTCTTTTAATAGACCTTTCGTTTCAGAACTAGTACTTAATTATTCCCTTTTACACAAGTATTATACAGTTTTAAGATTGTAAAATTTGAGGAGTATTATCAACTAAATTAATAGAATTAATTTTCTGTTCTTTTCATAGGTCTTAAATAGAATAATTATTGAGTATGGGGGAGACCTGGTTGTTGCTACATTATGTCTGGTGGAAATTTCTCGCTTTGGATTGCTTGAGACTGAGTTACTGGACCTTCTTGCCATCCAGCCCCTGATTCCAGGTCAAAGTACACAGAAGAAAGTGGATTATCTTAGCATAGATGGAAAACTGCTCATGGCAAAGGTCGATTACATTGAATATTGAATTAATTTTAACTTGTCATTTTGTACGAGGCTTTGATATTTATAGTTTTTTTAATGAGGACAATTTGATTTAATTTGTAGTTAAATCCTGTGCTCACAGGGCAATTATATTGAGCATGAATGCAGCCATGATGTGACAGTGTTCTGTGTTCTCAAGAGAGCAATCAAAAGATGCTTGTCAGTACACACACAATACTGGATATGTGTTTTGGTCTTAGTTGGCAGAAAGAACAAATTTTATATGGTGTAAGGATACCTCAATGCTGTATGGATACCTCAATGCTGTATGGATACCTCAATGCCATATGGATACCTCAATGCCGTCAGGCCAAGATGTATTCCTAAGCCATATCAAACAAATTCTTTCATGCAGAACAAAGCATGAATGTGTTTTTGTATTTATTACATACCCCCTTTTTTACATTTCCTATTATTTTTAGCTATACCATGTGAATGCAATTCAAAACTAATTGGGATTTTTAAAAGTTCAATTCACTTTGTTAAAAAATATCTAATTAATTTGATTCTGTGTGTGTGATAAGGAATATGAATTGAACAGCTGTACTGAATGCCAGATCAAGCATATAAGATTAAATCGGTATGTAATAAAATGTCATTATGTTGTAGAAAAGCATCTTCTCACTTGGTAACTCTTTCTTAACAAATTGAATAATCAGGTTTTTGGATTGCAGAATATTTGTACATTAAGTCTTTTGTGGCTTTTCATTGGTTATGTTTAAGTAAGCTTAAAGTCTAAAGTTAAGCCTGTACTTGATTGCACAAACATTGCTGCATTCTCACATTAGAGCATTGTGTGTAGTTGATGAAAGGTATAAGGTTTTGTGAGCTTTGTAATGGAATTAAAACTATTTTGAGCTTTTTTTTTCAAGCTCACCTTATCCCACCTTCTTTGAATTTGGAATATAGTTCAGCAATAGGCTCAACATTCAGACCATGGCCAGTTTCTTTTACTTTTGGCTTTCTAGCTCACCTGACTGTAAGGTCTCATTTGCTTATGGCATGGTCTTGCTCTTGTGTACCTCGTGTACTGCACATCAAATTTCTACCCATTTTTATTTTGTTATATTTTTTCTTTTCAAAAATTGCTTTAGCAATTAGGATAAAATGCTAACAGGAGAATTTTGGATTTATACAAATGAAGCTGATCCGCTGTCGAATATAGTTTCCTTTACAAAATGTAGAAAAACTTTCAAAATAGCTTTTTAAAAACCATTAAACAGAATTTGACCGTGTGCAACAGAATCCATCTTGATGTCAGAAATCTCTATAACCTGATCTGCATGACAGATAATTAATGTATATCCCTTCAAAGCAGGGCATATAAAGTTTATCTCAGAACTACTTATTGCACTGTTCTGTTATTAATGCCAAACTTGTTATGCAACAAGTATTTGCATTATAATTATGGTAGATTCTATCATTTCACAGTGGGCCTTAGTTTATCTTGGACTGCGTCAGTTCCTGCGGCCATGTGGAAGTTCGGGACAGGGCCGTTTAGATTTCCACCATAGGACAATCAGCAAAGTGGTGCGAAAAATGTTCCTTCAAAAGAATACCCAGGAAAGACAGTGGCATCTAAGGCTGTCTGACTATTTCCAAACCTGGTATGGATTTCAGTTTCACTGTCCCATGTCATGAGCATGTGGATGACTAAGGGTGTTTTGGCAGCAGCTGATTGTGTCAGCGAACTGCAACAATTGGTCAGACTCTTGAAAGAAATAAAAGCCACTCTGATATGAAAACCTGCCATTCTACTACTTCATTGTAGTTGGTGTGCTTCCTTGTTTTCATCAAATATTACTTGTAGTAAAATTAAATGCAAAACCCTGGTTCAAATTGGGCAATGCCATCTTTAAAAAAAATGTTCATCTTGAGTTAAGTATTTGCAGCTAATGTTTCTATAAGCAGTATTTTGAAAATTATGTGCACCAAGGAAACTAATACAATTAAAGTAGAAGCTATTTATCTTTTCTGGTTTTCAGCGCTGATTGTTCAGATGCTGTAACCAATTGTTTCAATTGGCTGATATTCAAAGCTAAGGCTGACAAGCAGGAAGTTATTCAGATGCCCTTAAAACAAGATGGTGTAGTTGGATATGTTCTCTACCAAATTGAATATGTGCGCTGCAAATATAAACACAGTGGAACTTGTTTATAATCAACCCCTAGTGACCATGATATTTATTCACAAAAAGTACATTAGGATTACAGTACTAATATATATATATATATATATATATATATATATATATATGTTTGTGTGTGTGTGTGTATATATATCTATGTGTATATATATATATAGAGAGAGAGAGAGAGAGAGAGAGAGAGAGAGAGAGAGAGAGAGAGAGAGAGAGAGAGAGAGTATTTGTTCCTTCTCTCTATGGATCCTCATTATTACACGACCCATTTTAGACGGTAGGTTATGGATCTCATCACATTATGTTATAATAATACTATGTATAATGTACCCCATTACAAGGTGATTTCCCATGAGAAAGTACTGTTTTAAATGTTTCAAACTTCTTAAAATCCTGAAAATGATTTGTTATATATGGTCTTCACCATATTAAAAAGCTTAAAGTAATACTTTTAGTCAAGACACTAAGCTGGCTGAGTTAATTTACCTATGTAATAACTAAGCGTAATAACATTATAATTGTAGGTTGGCTTTGCATATTCATCAGATGTGACCCAAAATCTTATTGGATGCTTTTTGGAGAAAACAAACTTTCTGTAATGCTGGAATACCCAAAGATATAAATTTATGTAATTTTGTGTATGAGTGTCATTGAGTAAATATCCAGGAGTAATCTAGGGTTTTTATTTGAAGACTTGGGTGGGGTGTTGATTCCCTTTAGTATGACATGAAATCTGGGCTACTTTAATGTCAGCTGTTTATTCTTATAGCATGCTTAACTTCATACCCTGGCTTAACTTCATACCCAGGCTTAACTTCATACCCTGGCTTAACTTCATACTCTGGCTTAACTTCATACCCTGGCTTAACTTCATACCCTGCCTCTGTATTCTTCAGATCCCCTTCCACATCAGAATTAATGACTCATGGTAACCATGGAAGAAATTCAATGAATTAGTGATTTCAGGGGTATAAGAAGTGTGGTGACCATGGCTGTAATGGCTGCCCTAACTTTGTTACATATAATAGATATAGGATAGGATTGATAGTCATCCAAATCATTTTGAAAATCCCCTTGCAGCTCAAGAGGGTCTCTCTAGATTAGAAATTGGTTTGATGAGTGAGATCCATGACCCAAATAGTACAGTGGGAAAGCACTGTATGTTAACCATATAAGACCTGTGCTACATCCTAGTGTTGAGCATCAATAATGACTTTGTTACTAACTATCTCTTGTTATGTAATGCTTTCAAAAAATAAAACAAAAGTGTGCATTACATTTACCAAAAAGTTTAGAATTTGAATACAGACATTTCTTTCACTGGGTTGAAACATTCTGGACTACTCATTTATTAGAAAGATTATAGATTCAGTTGGTTCAAAATGACCAGAGAGTTTTGTGTTTATTAATTATGAGGTACCTTAAGTTTTTAATGTATGGTATGATTCAGAGGGTAATGTTAAATTAAAAAAAATGCTAAAATTCAAAATATTAAATGTGTATGCAGACTTCTTTGTATCATTAGTCACTTGAAATTTGTATCTTTGTTCATCTATATAATCATGAAAAAATTACAGTGATCTTGTAATAGTTTACAGTAAAAACTAGTTATTTTGTCATGCATGAAATTGAAATAATAAACAGACTTACAGATTTAAATCTTTTAAATAAAAGATTTTTGTGGGTGAGTTAAATTTCATGTCCAGTTTTTTCTCCAAGGACTCAATATAGTGTTATCTAGAGTGGAGTGAATGTGTGTCATTGCTCAATGTTGGCATCCATCCATCTGTGTAAGATGGTGGTTATGCAGTAACCATTGGTGATGACTTATTAGTTTGTACTGCATTTCCTCTGATGATTAAAAACTCTTGTCCTTGAATAACAAGACTTGCTACAAGTGTCACAGCTGTGTTCTATGATTGGTAGCAGCTGGCTGGTGTACTGCTTCCTGCATGGACTATTGCTGTGTAGATGGTCCAGCCACTGTCCTGATGTTGCACTCCACCCTGGAGCTTCCAGCACCAGTTGCCTGCCAGTGTCTCCAGTTCATCAATGCTGATGTTGAAATGTTTATGTCATTCTTGCAGACAGCTTTAAAGTGGAGTTTTGGGTGTCCTGATGAATTTTTTGTCATTGGCAAATTTGCTGTAAAGCAAGTCCTTTGGGCTGCATCCATCTTGCATCCTGTACACATGTCCAGGTGAGCACAATCATCCCTGTTTAAGGAGTACTTGGATGCTTGGTTGATTGACCTGGGCAAGGACATTATTGATAGTGAATACCAAGAATGTGATGCATGCAGCAGAGATGGAAGCTGAAGATTTCTTCTCTTGACATCTGTATGTAATCCATGTTTCACTGCCATACAGCAGGATACTGTGGATGCAGGCCTGCAGTTCAGCCTCTTGGTCTTGATGGTAAAGTTGTTGTTATTCAAAGTGCGTTTTGTGAGTGCCAGAGGTGGTGACCACATCTCCAATGCAGGTCTTGATTTCTGGATCAAGGAACAGGTTGTTGGTCACTGTAGATCCTGGGGAACAGAGCTTGCTGACTACCTCTGGTGGAATGTCATTGGGGGTGATCACTGGCTGCCATGCAATGCCTTGTCCCATAATGCAAATGCTGAGAGAGAACATGAAACATCCATGTGAGAAACAGTCCATAAGGTGCTGGAGTTAACTTTCTGTGTGGTTGACTAGTTGTAAATTATCACCAAACAAAAATTCTCAGATAAGCATCTGCTGCATTATTCTGTCATGCATGGCAAAGATGTTTCATGTGTGTGATGTGGTCTCAATCCCATGGCATATATCAGGCCAGTATTGATTTGTGCCTTTGGTATTCCCATATTGAGTCAGTATACTTTTGCCCCCACACCAACACATGTATCATCGTTGATCCCATTTAATACCCCATGCTTTATGTTTGTTGCAATATCTGATTATTATGACATTACTTTGTTGTAATATCCCTCAGTATAAGGTGACCTTACAAACATGGGTCACTTTTATAGTTCCTATGAAATGCATTATAAAGAGGGATGATTTTAATAACAAAGTCAATAGAATGAAATCCTGTGCATGGTATATAGTAGGCCAAGGTGTAGTAATCACTATGTAAGTGCCAATATGGGTGTTCTGACAGTAAGGACTAGAGAGTTTACATCTGGGTTCTGTATCTGCCTGAAATGGAGTTATATGTTTTTCAACCAAATTTGGGTTCCTTTTCTCTGTGGGGACAAAGTTATTAGTTGAACATCTTTTCATGAGGTTAATCAAAACAAGAAATGAATGAGAAGAGATAATAGAAGATTTTACACTTACAGTGACAGTATTAATTCCCGTTTATCATTCCTAGATGTTCTGGTCAGTTTAGTATATACCTTACTGACACAGGGTATTCAAAATGTCTGTCTGTAATGGGGTGTCAGAACCTGTCTGGAATGGGGTAGGGATCCAAAGCTTCCATCAGAACTACCCTACCATTTGTCAGCACAAGTGTCGTGTCTTTGTCCCCCTACTGCCTGGGCCATAGGCCATTTGTCAGTACAAGTGTCATGTCTTTGTCCCCCTACTGCCTGGGCCATAGGTTTCTTAGAAGGTGTAGGTAATTTAATGCCTAAAACTTACACTCAAATGCATATCCCTAAGATCTGTATTGTATATAGACTACATCTATTTTAGTCACATATTGTTGCTGCATGCAAACTGAAAATCCAGAGTTGAAAAAATTTTCAGAAAGTTCTATAATTCAAACTTTGTTCTATCAAAAGTTAGAAAATGTTCAAATTTTGAACTTAAAAAAAATGAGTTTAAGTTTGCTGTAGTCAAAATATTTAGAGAACAATGGCTAAGTCAGAAGTGAATAATTTTACAGGCTATGCCAAATTTTCAAAATTAGATGGTAACCTAGTAGTGTACCAAGAAAAAAAACCTCCAGGTACACTAGCCTTATTCAACTTAGCACTCAGAGAAGGTACTCTGATAACCATTAGATTCACAATGTCTAATTTTTCTTTAATTATTCTGTTGTAAATATTAAATAATTTTAGAACCTTAAGGTTTTGCTCCTCACCCACATTAGGATCTAGTTTGTTAAATCGAAATTCCCCATATAGTAACCCAGACCCAGATTTATAGTAGCAGTATAATTAAATGGCATATACTAAGCCTTTAAAATGGACAATTTTAAATTGTATATGCATGGAAAAACAAAATACAAATGTTTGACTTCACAGAATGAGAAATATTTTTAAAGGATATCTGTTGAAATGATTCCTTATTTTGTCACATGTAATTTATGTACTTCACAGCACCGACATTGAGAGGAAGGCAGAAGAACTGCCATATCACCTGGAAATTGCAGAAGAGAAGGAGAAGCTGAAGACAACTTTGCTCTCACAGGACATGTTCAATGAGCTTTACCAAGAAAGCAACAAACAACAACTTATGAGATACTGGCGCTTTATTGGTGGCTACAATATTGCTTCAGAGGAATATGTCGGAGCATTGAAGCAATTTATTCGGGTGAGATAGAGAGTTTGTACACAAGTGATCATTTTATATGAAATTTATGAAACGAGTTGAATAATATTATATATCATGAGCTGCTTACAGTGAATGACATTTTATTATTCAACAAGTTTATTAAATTTCATGTCAAATGGATACAAGTTGAAGATTCTATCACATAATGGTAATATTTTGGCATTATTCCATGAGATTGCTCAATGAGATATTGCTGAGTTTTACACCAGTATAGCAAACATTGCTTGGTGACATTGCTTTGTGTTACACCATGGTGTGGTGAACATATTTTATGACATATTGCTCTGCACTATTATTCAGTGTTACACCACATTGTGTTCAACAATTTTTATGATATGACATTGCTCTGTAACATTGCTTAGTATTACACCATTGTGGTGAACAGTTTTGGATATGACATTGCGTTGTGACATTGCTAACTGTTATACCGTTGTGGTGAACAGTTTTACTTTGGTAAGTGTTACAACAGTATGGTGAACAGTTTTGGATATGACATTGCTCAGTGTTACACCACAGTGTGGTAAACAATTTTTATGACATGACATTGCTTTGTGACATTGCTCAGTATTGCACCAGTGTGGTAAACAGTTTTTATTATTTGACATTGCTTAGTTAACACTATAGCTTGGCAAACAGGTTTTATAACATCAAATTGCTCCATGGCATTACTCAGTGTTAAATCACAGTGTGTTGAACAATTTTTATGACATGATCTGTGACACTGATACATGTTAAACTGCTCTGTGACAAAGCTAAAATGATAAACTGCATAGTGGTGAACAGTTTTTACGACATGACATCAACATACCAATAAAGTAGAGCGTTATACAGGGTCTGTTCTACAGCTGACAATTTAGCCCCTCCCCCCCAACTAATTTGTGATAATAGGGATGAATTTTCTGAATGTATTGGGAATTTAACAAAAAAGAAAGTATGATTTGAAAATATTATTATGATTTTCATGCATTCAGTTGATTTTTTGGCATGTTTGTATTTAAAAGTTATGGTGAACTTTACAGTTGCATATCCTAGAATGCTTGATATAATAAATAAGGATTAATGAACACCTTTAAAGATCCTGCTTTATATAATAAATAAGGATCATCAAACACCTTTGAAAAGAAATTTTCTTCAGTCCTGTGTTTCATAAGTATGCTGTATATGGAAAATTTTCCATATTTTCACATATTTGCAAATATCTGATTTTAAACAGTTGTTTCATTTTCGTTTTTAGATTTTGCAATGGTTTTACTAAATATCAGAGAGTTTAAGAGTTCACGTCATTTAATAATGGACATTTCAATGCTTAACCACTGTGCAAACTTGAGGAAATGTGCTTGCAAAAAATATTCCCTATCATTGCCCCCCCTCCATCGTACACATATAATCCTTTTCTCAAGATGGAAAGAAAAGTCTATGGTCATCACAGAAACTGTAAGATTACAGGGGTTGCCTTCAGCTGCTGGTCAAAATGGCAAACTCATAAAAAAAAATCATAACCATAATATGTACCAAGTGTCACAACAATTAATCTGCCAAGAATGATGAGACTAGTTACAGTCACAAGATCATGTCATTTATTTCATCCTGGCTTAAGTCAGAAAGGGCAATAACTGAGAAATCTGATGTGAGTACAATGATTGATCATTATAGGCAACTTCAGATAATAACCATATTGTTTGCCAAGTTTTACTGATTTTGGTCACTCGATTATGTCCTATTTTGCATCAGATGTGAGTTCATAATGGCAATAACCCTAACAAATATGAGGAATACAATGATTGAACAATATGTGCATTTTCAGATAACTTAGCATAATATGTTATATTAGTTTTACAGCACTCCATCAAAAACTGAGAGCTGGTTGTGGTCAATAAGACTGTGTCACAGATTTAGTTCAACTGTAATTTGAAAAGGGTAATAACTTGGACAGATATCACAGGAACAGTGGTTGAACAGTATATGCATTTTCTTAGGCTGACAGTGATATGTATATATGATGTTTTATAGCAATCCATTAAAAACTGTCAGACTAAATGCAGTTGTAAGGTTGTGTGATAAATTGTAGGATGTATGCAGGGATAGACAAACATAATAACAGACACATGGACACTAAGACTCCTGTATGTGCTTGCCTTTAAGTTATGTCTTTAATTATAAAATGTAATTCTTTCAAGAAGAAAGAGACATGGCCTTAAAGTTATACAAATATTTTCATGCTTGATCTCAGACTTGACTGTAAATTCTTATATCTGATTGGCTAGTGACTGAGCACTAATCAATTAGATATCAGAATTCTGAGTAAAATTTGAGGTTGGCATGAGAACATTTTATTAAAAATTTCCAGGCCAGGCATTATTTGAATATTATGTTAAAGTAAAGAAATCACAAGCAAAAAATCTCACTATTTAATTTCAGAATAATGGCTGGACCATAACAGATCATCTGGATGAAATTGCACCCCTGCAAACTAAGATTGCATGGTTTTTGATTGACATTGGGGAGTATGACACAGCCAAGACATTGCTGGAGGAGGTTTTGCAATTACTTAGTAGCAAACATGGAGAAACTGCCAAGGCTCTTGCAGATCCCAGTCATGCCATGGTCTTCTTGTTGTACAGGAAAGGTAAAAAGTTACTGCTGGACAAAGTCAGTTCAACCATGTTGTAATCAAATTGTCAATCCATCTGCCTATCCATCAGTGATCTATCAAACCATCAGCTTGTTATTTCTGCAGGATAGCTTCACTGAGAATTATTGGATTTTAACCAGATTTGAAGTGCAGCTTTATTATATGAACCTTGAAAGAGTTTGATTTCATCCTTCTGTTTTTGATTGTATGACCTCCTTAATTTCATTTCCACAGCTTAACTTAACCAGGGATTTTTGGAGATCAATCATATTTGGCATGCACTTTTGTATTGCTGTAATCTTGATTGAGTTCATTTTTCAGTGTTACACTACATCATCTGCAAGAGTTATGTCCCCTAATTACCTTTCCTTACTTCATTTTCTGCTGCATAATTAAATTTGGCATGTGGCTCTGAATTGATGAGACCTAAAATAAACTTGATTTCTAGCATTCCACGTACAATTTACATGAGTTATGACCCCTGATTGCTTATCATCATGACAGGTTTCTGCAGCATAACTTTACCATGGTTTGTTTGAATTGAGCCAAATTTTTATATACAGCTATATATGATGAAACCTTGAATTAATTTGAATTGCTGCAGCACTTTGTGACATCATTGACAGGAGTTTTCCATCCTTCTAACTTTGGTTTTAGCTGCATTACTTTTTCAAGGATTGTTGGATTTCGACCAAATTTAGTATGCACCTGTTTATGTTGCTACAAGCATGAATTATTTTGACATTTTGTATTCTACTTTATAATTTACAGGCAGTATGTCCCAATTTGACGTGCAATTTTATGTTGATAAGACCTTGGATAAGTTTAATTTCCGGCATTCCACTTCAGTATTTATAGGAGTTATTTCTTTGAATGCCCATTCCCCTAACTTTGCTTTTCTCACACATATTCCTGTTTAAGGCCTTGCAAACAAAACCTAGCATGGTTGCTCCATTGTGATGCATCCATGGCTAATAGGTCTAGTTAACAATATTATCAGGTGATGAAGCTGATGTCTGATTTTATGTATTTTAATTGTGAAACAGGCATTGACTCTGACAGATGACACCCCTGCTTTGCAGGAAATGATTTAAAATATCATACATTATTATTG
This sequence comes from Megalonaias nervosa, assembly GCA_016617855.1. Classification (NCBI taxonomy): domain Eukaryota; kingdom Metazoa; phylum Mollusca; class Bivalvia; order Unionida; family Unionidae; genus Megalonaias; species Megalonaias nervosa. The sequence goes on from JAECUM010001969.1 coordinate 92,315, forward strand.
ACTTTTGATGACACTGGTATCTGATAATATTGACTTTTGATGACACTGGTATCTGATAATATTGACTATTGATGACACTGGTATCAGATAATATTGACTTTTGATGACACTGGTATCTGATAATATTGACTTTTGATGACACTGGTATCTGATAATATTGACTATTGATGACACTGGTATCTGATAATATTGACTTTTGATGACACTAGTATCTGATAATATTGACTTTTGATGGCACTAGTATCTGATAATATTGACTATTGATGACACTGGTATCTGATAATATTGACTATTGATGACACTGGTATCAGATAATATTGACTCAACTGAAGTAGTATTTACATGGGCCTCTTGCCATGGCCATTCATCTGCACAGAAAAAGCAAATAAAATTTATATTAGAATCAGTGGACCTTATCAGAATAATTTTTAATGCTTAAAGAACAGGCCTAGAGTCATTTTATTATACAGACCCTGAAATTAAATAAAAATGGAGTGCAGAATGAATGTAAATGGAATGCAGATGAACATAAATGGAATGCAGAATGAATGTAAATGCAATGCAGAATGAATGTAAATGAAATTATGAATGTGAATGAAATTATGAATGTAGTTTTAATTTTGAAGGAAAAGTAGTGCAGATGCAAAACACAGAATGCAGAAAGATTAATGATGAACAAAAATGGAACAAAATGTAAGTGCATATCATGAATGGTTGGATTTGAAAATAGGTTATTTTCGTGCTACTTGTAAATTTCTGTGGTTGAAAAGTCTTTTTGCATAATAAATGAGGATCAGATTCTTTACAATGCTGTAGAAGTTATCTCCCTTTACAAACAAGCCGGTGTTCTCTGACATTATGGCACACATACTATATATGCATTTCTGCCTGTCATTAATGGCATGAAAACAAAAATATTTGAATTGACAGTAATTTTTACATACTGCAGACATAGAGAGTTTCCAATGTTACACCTTGATTTATAAGATGCTTTGTATATCATGTTTACAAGACAACCCCATCTCTGCACAAGTCAAATTTTTTGTATTAAATGTTAATTTATAAGCAAGTATGTATGAGTTGCCAATTTATCCATAGGTTTATAAGATATGTTTTATGTCACACTTATAAGACAACTCCTTCTCTGCACGAATGCAATTTCCAGTGAAAACTGATGACATATAAGCGAGAATATTAAGTACCTGTCTAGAAACCCCATAGTATACCTGCACTCTCCAGAAGCAAAGTATAAGAGTGGCAGGCGAGTGATCCATGAATGAAGCAGTTACTTAAAACAATATTTACTGAGACCTGGATCCAAAATGGGTCATGTTTATTATGTTTTCTTCATGCTGTGCATAAGGAGAGGAAGGGAAAGCACTACTTAGTTACCATGTGCAGGCATGTAGCTGATATGAGATATTAAAAACATTGGAGTTAATTTCTGATGTTAATTTTTTTATATTTATTTTAAACTTAATTGCTATTTTTAAATTCATCACTATATTTGGACCAGCTTTTGCATTAGTTTATTGCGAAACTTAGAGGGCATCTAAGAAGACTGCAAAAGCAAAAGGACTATATCAAGATTTTAAAACAGTTTTATTAAGATTTTTGATTGGTGAGATCCTAAACATGTACCGAGATGTATGAACATTATTTATTCAGTTTTATGCATTATAGGCAGTAGATTTTGATATGTATAGATTATTAACTGAGTATTGAAAAATAATGGCTCCAGTGTCAAGTGGTGGAGATCACGTGAGCTTCAGAGAGCATTCTATGCAACATGAATGATTGTCCAATGTTCATTTAGTACTCAGTCAATAATCTTTTTATTATACACTTTTAAATTTGCCTATTAATCATTCTTTTTATATTATAGGAATAACACAATTAGAATAATATAATATAGAATAATATATTGTTTTAATATTTCATTAAACAATTTAAACATTCATTGTATGAATAAATCCTGAACACCGCACAGTAACACACACAACTTTACTGATTAGAAAGCTTATGCATACATGGGGTGATTCTTGTTCAGTAGTGAATGAAACTAAGTTTGTTAAAGAAGACGAAACATCATGTAGCCAAATAGACACAGTGACATAGTAGTAATAGGAAAAATGATGCAATACATCAATGTAAATTAAAGATACAGTTATGAAAGGATGAGCCAGAACAATTCAGTTTGGTCATTGTGGTTGTCCTTATTTAATGTTGCTGTCATGATGGCAGCTAAATTTGAAATGTGCAGTGATAATCAGGATTATTGCAGAGACACTGTGGCCTGTTGGTCTTAAACACATGAAAATAAAGATGTAGATTCATTTTAGAGTCACTTGTGTTGCATTAAATTCCTAGTTCAGGATAAAACAATGTTATTTAGAATGGATAAAAGTTTACAGTTTACATGAAACTTAGGTTGTTCATTGATGCATTGTATCAAAGGTCAGTTTGACTGTTTCTCTGTGTCTGTATCTCATCTCTCTCTCTCTTACTCTCTCTCTCTCAAGTAACTGCAGCAGCTAATGATTACCAGCAGACAGTTTTCATTACTGTTTATAAATCAATTTTTGTCCTTGCAATTAGAGTCTTTGGATGTGTTTTGATTTTCTTTATTTAATTAGGATGAATAATATTTTCTAGATTTGTTGTATATAAAGATGAATACCAAATATTATCATTCTCAGACTGTTCATTCCCTCATACTGGCATCAGGTATAAAGGGTTACTGTCATTGTTGGCTTCCGGTGGTATTACCTCTTTCTATTTCCACCATCAGGCAGAGTCGATATTATCAAGATATTTTGAATACCACTTTAAGATTTTGCATTTTCTCTTTCTATTGCCATCATTAGGCAGAGTCTATAACAGGGGTTTCAAACACATTGCCTATGGCCTGCATGTGGCCCATTAAATTATTTCCTGCTGCAATGACACCCAGAATTTGTAAAATAATTAATAATGCAAATTTTTTCTTTAATGAGGAAGCCCTCAAGCCAGTGTACTAGTCCTCATGAAGCCCTCATGGTGATTTTAGGTTGAGACCACTGGTCTATAATGTGAAGAAATTTTCAATACCACTTCGAGATATTGCATTATGTCTCTCTATTGCCACCATTAGGCAGAGTCTGTAATGTTTGCTTATGTCTGTCTGTCCATCCATTTGCCCATTCATTAGTAATTTGGTTTCCATGTGACAGCATGAGTTGTGCTTGACATATCTTCACCTAACTTTGAGATAGGCTGCTGTGTAATAGACAAGTATTTCTATTGACAAGGCATGTATATCAACTTGCACTCTGTGAGACACAAATTGTTTTATTTCAACTTAGTTAAGGAACTTTATAATGATGTAACATCAGGGAAAATCTTTGAAATTTTAAGGGAATGCAGTTTTATATAACAAGTTTTGAGACTATATTTTTAGAATTTTAATTTTTGTACCTTAGCTTTTATTTTATATACCTTGTACAAAATTTTAACATCTTTTCCTTTTATCTTGTAGTGCCTCATGTTTACATTAATTTAGAAGGTTTTAACTTCCTCTTTTTATATTGAGAAATTTACTTTTAATTAGTACCATATTGAGCTGGTGTGCTGTTAAATCCCAACACACACACACACACACACACACACACACACACACACACACAAATATCTACTGAGTTTAGGGTCAAGATGTAAAAATGGTCAAAGGACAAAGTTCCTGTAGCCAATCCAAGAAAAATTGCTTTTGTGCAGTAGCATGAGTTTTGATTCATACTTTGCAGGAGGGTTGCCTTGCAATCTATATTTTTCCAATGGTATGCCCATGCTCCAAAGTTAGACTTCTTTCCACTTTGAAAAACCTGTAGCAATATAGGGTCTCTCAAAATAAACCCACCACTACTTCTGACCCAGGGGTGAGCAAAATGTCTGCATAAATTTGTAATGTTTTGTTAAAATGTCAACAATTATTTCCTTATTTTCTATAGTCCCAGCAGCATGAAAAATGCCATTCATTTAGTAAATCATGCAAAAATAGTTACTGATGTTGATTCTTGAATTGATATATGGTCTCTCTACTAAAATCAGTTACTCATAAATATTTAAATAATTTCTAAAATGCAGATGAAATATTCACTCATCACATCGTTTTAACACAATTGAAAAAGGTGTTAAACCTGATTGTCACTTCTGGCAATTGCTTCATGTAAACTTTATTCCAAAAAGAGTTGAAAATTCCCTTTCCTCATATCTGGGATGTCAAATTGACCATCAGAATTGATAAGTTTAATGCCTCTGACAGCTTCATGCTTTCATGACTGATGTGTCATCCTGTTCCAGTTGAATCAAACTCTTTGTAATATAAGTGAATCAATCCTGCCTTTTGTGGTCCAGCACTGATAATTTACATCAAAGTGAAAATGTACATGCATTGAGAGTACATTTTATGCAGAGTAATTATTTAAAATACATATTTTCAAGTAAATTCCTCGATCCATTACCGTTTTTGTACAGGTAGAGTTTTTAGTACTAACCACAATGTAGTATCAGACACTTTCCTGAACATGGTCAGAAACTTGAAGAATTTGTTTCTAAATACAAAGTGGCATGATTGCAAAATGTGTTTTTATGAAAATATTTCATCTGATAGTTATATTTTGTGGTTTAAATAAATGGCCATTGCTTTGCTATCACTGCCTACAACTTAAAGAATAGTGAAATGCAGTTTAGTTTTTGATGATTTGACTAATATATCAAGACCGTATCTAAAAATAAACACATCCCTCACTTTTTGAAAATTATAAATTGGTACCATGCTCTTATAAACAGAGAAATATGGTAAGATAAAGAACCCTGTTGATTGATTGGAGGTCAGAGGTCAAAGTCTCAGTAATTGACCATAACAAAATAGTTTATGTGCACTAACATTAGTTCAGCTTAATAAACCTTAAACAAACTCTAAAGATTCGTTGCTTTATAAAATATAAAGAAGTCTATCTGTTTGAGGTCCAAAGGTCAAAGTCACACTGACCTGATGGTGGTTGTTGTGCATTAGCTTGAGTTCTGCTAAACATAGCTTTATGTAAACTTACAGATGTGATGTTACTGATGAAAGAAGAAGCCTCTTGATTAATTTTACATCAATGTCAAAATCAGTGTGAAACAACAAAAGTAAGAATAAAAATTCATTGAAAAGTTTACTGACGTGTTCGGATTGAGATTTTATATCTTGTCAAAACTGCTTTGGGGTTTTAACAAATGGTAATTCTGCTATGGCCAGGGGTAGTAATTTTGATTGAATTTGTTTCTATTTGTAGCTTTAACATATGTCTATGGAGTTCACCCTGGGTACAAGGAATGTTACAGTTTTGGAAAAGAATATGGAGAACTCTGTGCAGAGGTAAGTTACAGTACCATATACACTCCTGTCAAAATTGACTTCACATGACAATCTTTTAAGAATACACCTATGATATGATATTCGGTTTTCCCTAGACCACTAGGCAGAGTGATGTTGCCTGTAGCATTTAGGTGTGGTAAAGTCTCTTCTGACATGTCTGAGGATATCCTCTCCACAAGAGTTAGGCATTTTTTTGCCTGTCAGGGTAATTTAAGTGTGGTTTAAGTGCAGTTATGTCTCTTTTCATGCATTTTGTTTGGCACATTTAAGGTAATGTTTATGTGATGTGTTATAATTATAAGTTACTGATGCCAAGTTGATGGCAAAAAGGCAAACAATGAATGTTATCATATGCCATATATAAACAGCTAGAAATTTTAAGACAGGGTAGTCACCCAGAAAAGAACGGTGCATTCCAGAGAGGGAAGTGTGCCGCCTGTGGAGGGAACTATGCCGAACTCTACTAAAACAGTCTAGGGACAACAGTGTATGAAGACATCAGTCCAATAAGGTGTATATAATATACAAATGCACTATATTGGATATAATAAGTTAATGGGAATGAAGACAAAAACTAGTTGAATGTTGCTAAACCCAGCATTTAATAACTGTATTATGAAAAAGTGATACATTTAGCTACATAAAAGTTCACAAAGTTGCATTCTTTATGACAGTGACATGAAAGTGTCCTTTAAAACTGAAAGCTCAGTCCAAAATTAATTCACAATTACAGTTTGGAAATACAAATGAATTAATATGACATTAATACATTCAAATCAGTGTAAAAATAATACATTATTAAATTATAATAATTCAGAACTGTACAATATATGCAATTGAAGTCACACAATAGTCAGCTCTAGGCAGTGGCAAGGCTAAGAATGAAATGCTGTGAAGGCCATTTAGTGCAGTTAGAAGCTATTTGCAATCAACAATGCATTGGTATTTTTCTAATGACTTTATCTCTATGACTTAACTATAATTGATTTCAAATATTAAAATAATTGGGATGATGGGAATGAATTTGATGATGTAGATTAACATATAGCTTAACACATTGCACATTCCCAAAATAGATGTTAACTAACAGGGACAACTAAAGTTAGTTGTACCACACCCTTTTATCTAGCCATGAACAATCCAATTTAAATATTATTGCATAATAATTGACATCTGCATGAGAATGAGACCAAAGTCAGCTGTCCAGTAGAATTCCAGTAAAATTACAGCTGCTGAGGCAGTATTGGACCTAGGATCCCAAGGGCAAGGGACACTGTGTCCCCCACCATCACACATAACATTTTAAATAGACAAAAGAAAATTGTAGTACATGATGTATTAGTAGCGTTTAATAAAATGAGATAATCTTGTTTGTTTTGACAGTAGTTTTGCTTCATTAACTTCATTGTCTATGTTATATTGTATTTTCCTTGGATACTTAAATTGTATCATATGCTGAAGTAACTTGTTTAAACATTAACATATTTTATTATCTGATTAACCTGAAATGAGCTACACCATGCAGTTTGCATTCCAGATCTTGCTGTGATTAACTTTAGTGTTCGTTCATTTCAGTATTTATTATCATAAATACCCCTATTTTCTGAAATACTTTTCTATTAAAATTAATAAATCATTAATTAAATTATAAATTGTTTGTTTGCATAAATTTAGTTTTTATCATCATTAATTCAATCTCAAAATAAATCTTCCTTGCAATAGGTGTTACTTTAACCTCCAAAATATGTTGCACTAGCATTCATCAAAGACTACTTAGCAGTTTGAGCTACTTCAACAAACCTTGAATGTTGCCAAATGTGTTGATTACAATGGATAGTCATAGCCATCTTCAAGTTTTTAACACCTTTAGCTGCTTGGACATTGCTACTTCCAACACAGACATACTAGTGCCAACATACATGTACTAGTGCTAACATAGACATACTAGTGCTAACATAGATGTACGAGTGCCAACATAGATGTACTAGTGCCAACATAGACAAACATGTACATACACTAAAGAAAAGTTGTAGGCATATATTTTTCTTTTTCCATGATGAAAAATTGTACCCATGAGGGTGCACAGGGCCAAGATATTGGGGACATAGGACAATATATTTTGGGAAACCTATGATACCAAGCTCAAGGTGCAACACTGCTGAGGGTTGAATTGCTTCAATCAGATAGTGAATTGATAACTTTCTGTAAGAGTGAGGCCAGTGTTGTGATATCAAAACCCTTCAGTCACAGCTATGCATCATTACACTAATTAAGTTTCTTATATGTTTCCCTCTGGTCCCAGGGTGTCCAAGTGGTCTAGGTACTTGCCTTCACAGATAACATCTCACTCTGTCCACATGGGTTCAAGTCTCAGGCTCAGCCAGTGTTAGTATATGAGGAAGCTTCCCATTGGTCACTGGTTATTTCCAGGATTTTCCAGGCTTTTCCTCCACTTGATATACTGGCCAGCATATTTAGTGCAATTGACCTTTCCAAAATGGACATGTCATACCTTTTGGCTGCCACCCTATACAAAAGCCAGAAGGCAGATTTGAATAAAAAAAAAAATTTTTTATTATTTGTGGAGATGACATATGGTGTAGCTTTGAAGACAACATTTATATTGCCCTCTGGCAGAGTGAAGACACAACATATTTCATGTTGTCCACAAGTACCCCATCTACTGATTGTTGTTTATGGTATCTTTATTGATAAATACAGTAACAAAACTATATTTTATGTTTGTTTTTATGACAGTACTGAAGTAAGTTGTAAACAATGTCACCTAAATGTGTTAAAGTGTTACTTTTTGATGAAATTGTAAACAGTCCAACAACTAGAGTGTGACAATTACAATACAAAACCCTTCTTCATTTGGTGTATTTTATACATGTTATATTTTCATTGGGATTTGAGTATACATGAAGAGTGACAATTACAATACAAAACCCTTCTTTATTTGGTTTATTTTACGCATGTTATATTTTACATAGCTCTACAGGATTACTGATCACATTTTAAAAATATTTCATTTCAAGGTATAAATAGATTTTATAAAATACTGGAATCAGAATTTTATTTTCTGATACAATCAGTTATTGAATACAGTGTATCTCAATATTTTCGTATTTATTACAACTAATTATGACTGCTCATATGGCTTTTATATTAAATTTGTCAAATAACTGACCACCATGTTAATTTTCCAAAAAATGTCTGGCAAGAGCCATTTTTATTTTGGAACCCAGGGATAATTGTTTTATCATGGTATCTCTTTAACCTGTGGGCATGCATTCATAGTCTCTACTGCATACTAATACATCTCCATCGATGTATGTCTTAAATCATTTCACATACTGTACTTCTTTTTTTTATAAATTGGGTCAGAATTAACAGATGCTATTGGGTTTTCTGATCTTGTAATTTATGATCTGCATTTTCTGTTTTATTTTTTCTGTATGAAATGTTTGCTTTTTATTTTTTATCAGATACACAGAAAGCACTTTCCGAAGATGGACAACCATCGAGGTCATGTCCTGACCTGTTGTGGTTATTTTGGTGCAACCCCTTTTCTGAATGAAGCTAAGGAAATCTTTGAAACCACAGGGGACAAACAGGGGCTGGCACAAGTACTGTACATGCTTGGTGAGAAAAACCAGTACCATGATGACATGAGTAAGTATCGATAGCCAATCAGCTTGACACCTTCGTTCATTAGATGCATTTTCATTTGCTTTTTCTTTTTCTTTGTGTCAGTCTATCAATCTATCATGCATATTATGTCTGCAGCATGAGTGAGAGTCTTCAGCATTTGGGTCTATTTTTTACCACTTTTTTGAGAGGGAGACAATGTCTGCCAGTATTTTCTGGAGTATCCAACATTATGGGCATATTTTATACCAGTCCACACTGAGCACTCTTGTTGGGGAAACAAGATCTCCAGCATGTTATATATTAATTATAATAGATAATGTTAAATAAGGCAAAATACTTCATGATAATCTGTAAACTTTGGTTTCATATTGGATGGGATTGATATCACAAACATCTCCTTTCATGTACTGTGTTGGAATATTTGTTTCCTTATTTTACAGTATGTTTACAGTTTAGATTTTGTATATTAGTTACAAGAGACCAGTGATGTTTGACAGTTGATGCTTGAAAAGTTTAAGCATTTTTACTACATCTAAATCATTATCAGATGTGATCTTCAACATTTTGTCTCTAAAGTTATAACATGTGTATGTATGTATGTATGTATGTTTGTATGTATGTATGTGCTGAAACAGCTGTATTTGCCAGACATAGCTGACAGATGAGTTCGAAGGACAAGGGGATGTGAAGTTTGTGGGTGGGAAGATAAACTTGACTGCCTTTGTTTGCTGACATCATCCCATCTTAGCTATCATTGTGACTAGAGTTGAAAAGACGCAAATTAAATAGGAGCCTATGGCGTGTAGTCAAGTCTTGTCCACATGTAAATACCTTTTTTTGTCACAGTTATATAAAACTTTGTCTTCATATTCATCCTACTTTATGCAGATTTTCCCCATTATATTGCAGTACTTATTAAATACACACCCCAGTATATTGCAGTACTTATTAAATATACTGTCCTATACTGAAAAGCATACATGTCATTCTACTGGTGGTAGGCAAAAAATACCATTTTAAAGGCTTTCTGCTGTCTACTGCAATACTGTTTTATAGTTAAAATCTACTGCTTTCAAAACTGACAACATTTAAACAAAAATGCTGAATCACTAAAAACCAAAGATGGTATTTTTATGTGTTCTGTCAACACATTAAATAAAACAGCCAGAGCTAGTCTACTAGGGACCAGAAATGTCTCCACCAGTACAACGGTCAGTGTGATGATGGATGGCAGAGTAATAGGATTAAATTTTAGGATCAGCTAACATGTGTACACAGCAACTGTTAACTGATTACCTCATTTTTATAATTTGGGGAGTTTATGGCCAAATATATGATGTTTTTTGAGATGTTATAAGTAACAATGGGATAAAAGACTGTCTATGAGCTTTTGATGAAAATCAACCACCGTTTGGCAGAGGGGAGATAAAATGGAGAGACCAATGATAAAAAATGATTTTGGCAGATACACTAGTAAGTATTTTGATTTTCACATTGTTCTAAATGTTTTAAGAGGAATCTTTAAAGTCAGCCCTTAAATATTGTGTTCAATTCCTGTAAAAATGCTGAAATGTGTACATTCTTATAATGCGAAAAACAACTACCTAAGATTATTTAATTAAGTTTAAGTAATGGACAAAATATGTCACTTAAAATATATTGCAAGAAACTTAATTTTATATTTGGGATAAATTATTCATACAAGCATAAATATATCATGTATTTTGCTTTGTTTATTTCAAATCTAACTCAATCTTTATTTTTGTTTTTTTGGTGGTGAAAGTTACAAACAAATTTTTGTATCTGACCCATGAAGAGAAAGAATCCCTTGAGTAATACATCAGGAATACATCTTCAGTCCATGTCAGGTTGAATATAGCTTGGATGGGTATTGTAGAACAATCAGCAACTTTACAAACCAAGCAACAGGAAAACTGAAGTTAGAACTTCTTTTCAGGCTGAGCATGTTTTTCTGTCATTGCCACATTTTATTGCTGATATAGAAAGGGCATTGCAGCATCAGCAGTTTATTGTGAATAACTTCAGTTTTGCTAATGATCTTTCTGCTATGGGATCACAAAAATTATTAAGAATATGTGAGAGTTTCGCATTAGCAAATCATATTGAAGATTACACTAGTTAGACTGGTTGTATACCTTAGACTGGTTGTATAAATTAGACTGGTTGTACAAAATCTGAAAAAAATGTCCATATCTGAGGTTAGACTTTTTAGAGAAAAACTGCTGTTTGTAAGTGTACTTTGGACATCCTATTCATTCAGATCAGTTAGATGATGGTGATAATGACAGAGATAATATTTTTCTCTTTTTCTTTGATTGATATTCTTTTAAAGTGTTTTAAAGCATGTTGTACTGATGTAAAAATGTTGCTTCTTTAAATATTGTATGGATTTATATTGAACAAATTTTCCCACTCTGCAATGATGCATTTAAATGTCAATTACAAAAAAAAATGGTTTAGATTTTATGAGATGTGATTGGAACCATTGTGCATCAAGACTGTTGGTGAATAAAACTATTAACAGACTTTGGAATTTTCTATGAAAGAGAGTGAGAGTGTGTTCATTTAGACAAAGAATTAGTAGTTGTAAAAAAAGAATACTGAAACAATTGGTTCACTTTGCATGTTGCCATAATTCACCAATATTGATCATTAGAGCAGATTTCTTTCCTGTGTGAAGTTGCTTGTGTGTGTGTGTGTGTGTGTGTGAAAGCTATTGCTATTATTTTTGTGAAAGGAAAATTCTAGAGCATCCAGAGTTTAAGCAAGGACTATATCATTATTTGTCTTTCCTATTTATTTTTAAGGATAAGAGTGGGGATAATTTATTTTATCTGTTCACATTGGTATCATTGTGGAAGATGTCTTCAATATGCAATTTGGTCAGTGTGTATTGACTTTACCTCAGCATTCTTGACCACCATTGGTCAGTGTGTATCATCTTTACCTCAGCAGTCTTGACCACTGTTCTTTGAATGCTGACATCTGCCTAAATATCTTTAAAAGTTCATTGTGTAAAACTAGCATTTTGCACTCAGTCTAAAGCTGAGGACATATTGATGGGTGTTTTATTATTTGACAGTTGCATTGGTATTGATTATACACCATTTTGACATTGACCCTTAGTCTTCATTTAAACTGAACTTTTATTATGGATCAAAGTTGGAGTATGTACATTCTAACTGCTGGATCAGAATTTTGCATAAGTGTTGGATAGGTACATTCCACCCTCTGGATTAGAATTTTGAAAGCATCATTTCTGAAGCAAAATTCAGGCATTCAGGTGGAATTTACCAATCCCACATGCATATTAAGGGTTAATTCATTCCATTTGAGAAAACAGAGAATAAATTATAAAGCTCTCTCCCCCCCCCCCGTCTTAGGCTCCCACATAAGACCATTAACTATGGACAGGCACCTCCATTGTATATGCCTGCAGTGAGAAGATGGATTTATGTTGTTGCCTGATGAGGGATGAATGACATTTTAATCAGAGTATAAATTGAACCAAACTACAGGAAGAATCGACACTAATCTTCCAGTGCTAAATGTACAGGCAGATCAGGGTCTAAGGTGTTTGCTGTACAATTAATTCTTCTAGTGAATAGCATAGACCCTGAGTGATATTGTGCTTTCATCTAGATGAAAATGGTGCCAGTATGATATACAATATAACCACAAAGGCAACCATCCTGAAAATCTTGTTATTTTTAGTCCTCCAGTATTGTAAATCATATTACCATGGTTTTCACCATAAGACTTCTAATGATGTTTTGTTGGTCCTAAATGAAAATGTTGCCAGTGAGACAGCCAATATGTCCACCACAGCAGCTAATTTGAAAATTTTGTTATGGCTGAAGAATATCAGATATGCCTTCAAAATTCAGCAATTAAAAGGAGGAAATGGTCTTCTGGAAATTCGTATTGGTCAGTAGAGCATCAGTCAGTATGATAAACTATTATTGTAGTGAACTGCATAGACCCAGATTATCTGTTGCTTAATCTGCAGGCTGATTAGGATGTATGCTGTTCATTATAGACCTGATTTTTGGTAAACAACATTACCCCTGATCTTGTCTTGCTTATTATGCAGGCAAATAGGGGTCTATGCCACTTGTTCTACATCTGAGATTTTTCTAGTGAACAGTAACAACCCAGATCTTCCATTAAATCATACACAGACTGATAAGGGTCCATGATGTTTGTTCTACACCTGATTTTTCTAATGACAGCATAGACCATGATCTTCTATTATGTCATATACAGACACATCTGGGTTTGTGATATTTGTTCTATATCTGATTTTTTTTACCAACACCATCAACACTGATATTCTTTTACATCCTATACAGATGTATCAGGGTCTATGATGTTTGTTCTGCATCTGATTTTTCTTCTGGCAGCATAGACCCTGATCTTCAATTGCATAGTATGCTAGCAGACCAGGGTTCTGTGTTGTTTGTTCTCTATCAGATTTCTCATGAACAGGATAGACCGTGTTCTGCTGGCATATTTTTATTTTCCCAGTTCGTTGACTGTTCTTTATATATAACTTTCACTCTACTTCATTGATATATTTAAATGTGTGTTTTCAGGTGTTCCAATCCAGTATTTCACCAGATCCTTGGCACTTTGTATGTCTACATTTGGCAAATACCACCTGCACACAGCTCGGTGCTCACAGCTATTTGGACAGCTGTATTGGAACCAACACATCGCAAGGGAAAATCGAAAAGACTGGTTGGAAACATGTCTTGAACTGTACAAGACAGAGCTGGAAATTTTAGAGGAAATTCTTGGACCACTGCATCCAACAACTGTTCGATCCCGAGAAGATGTAATCATCATCCTTGACAGATTGGGTCGATCAGATGAGGCTAAACCATACCAAGAAAAACAGCCTGCCCAACATGGAGCACTGTAATTGACTCAATCAGTTACTGAGAGACCATTTTCAAGCAAGCAGACAGGATTGTTAACGATACCATGTTAAACTGCCAGAAGTCTTTTGGTAATGTTGCTTAGGAATGATAGGACAACTGTCTGAATTGACCCCTCTGAAAACGACTAGGGCACCTGTCTGAACTAAACCTTCAGAATAATAGAAAATCCTGTGCTCCTCACTGGGATAAGTACTTAAAATTACATTTTGCTATTTTGAGTAACTACTAGAAGTGAATATTGTATTCCACAGGAATGTTGGGTAAATAATCAAAAGTGGATGACAAATGTTGAAGTTAATAAATATTTGTGAAATTTGCATATTGCATCTAGTATTTTTTTTGTAACTCATATATTTTGTATAATATAAATGGCAAAGGTGACCCACTTAGTTTGAGCATAAATCTACATAAGCACTACTTTTCCTTATGCAGTTTCTTCTTATTTAGGACATAGCTGGCAACTGGTCAAGTCAGTGGCTCATAAGAATTGTTGCTGTGCATTAGTTGATTTAGCTGCATGTATTGCCAAAGACGGTTGATGGGATTGGTTGATTCCTATTAAGCAGAAATACCAAAATGTTATTAAATTCAGAAAATGTCTTTTGAATATGTTTATTCAGTGATAACTCTTTTATGAGTAAACAAATAGAAAATGCCAGTAAGAAAGCAGGATGGCTAACAGCAATGTTTTAAACATGTTCCTGTCCTAATAGAATGTAAATGTATGTCACTGCTCAAATTGTGGTTGTGCACATTTAGACATTTTTGCAGCAAAATAAATCCAACAACTATATCATGTGGAATAATGTTAAGTTCTTTTCTGTTGAAATATGTTTCTCATGATAGGATTGCATGTAAAAACATAATTGTAACAAGGAAAGCATGAGACAAGGCAGAATAACATTTTTTTGTATTTGTACTTGATTTCTAATTAGTGAAGTCATTTTTGTGCATGATTTCTAATCAGTGGAGCCATATTTGTACATGATTTCTAATAAGTGATAAAATGAATACAAATATGTTTGAGAAGTATTAAACAGCACAAACAAGTTTTCTTATAATCACAGCATATGCAGGTTGTGATTAGTGTTTTTAATCACAGTTACAAAAACAGATTATTTGTATGCTGAAGATTAAAACAAGTTGATATGCTAAAACATAGTTAAAAAATATATTAATTCCATAGACAGGTCTGAAAGATAAATAGTACCCATAAAACATAGCCATGCAAACATTTGTGAAGGAAAATTATTGAACCTGTTTTTATTCATATATATTTACATTGATTGATTCTATTGAATTGTCTACATTTTGTAATGGTTCAGAAGTTTGGGGATTTTAAATTATTAATTTTATTGAATTATTTCAGATAAAATTTTGTAACATGGTTTTGAATATTAATGAAATCAGCTCCCAATCACATTATGTATGTTAAACTTGGGTGCATAACAGTCAGTTTGCATATTAAAGCTTGGGTAGTTAATATTTGGAAAAAAGTATTTGTAGCAAATGTAATAAAATATTTGGCATTTGTAATATGCCAATATCTTAGTCATAATATTCGTCACTCAAACTGGGTCATCAGTTTTGTGCAGATTTATAAATGAATATTGTACACAAAGTTTTGGACATCATAGAGAATATGTCCATGTCTTTTGGTTTGTCAAGAGATGCTAAGAAAACGCTGACTGAAAAGTTTAGACAAAGATGGGTAGTGGAAGTCTTTACTTCCCATTTGTGTAGAAATGATTAAATATTTAACTTTTCATATTGTTAGTAAGAATACCTTCACTGTATACCATCTATACTTGCATGAACATTGTGTTATTTTGTATGTTTAAATTCTAAAGTTCCAGTTGAAGTTGGGTCTTTTTGTAATGTTATAAGCGTTCTTGTTTGCAACCTATGTGAAATCAATGACAGTGGTAATGAATTCCATTATTATCCTATGTCATGAATACTACCTGATATTTTTGTAGTTTCATATCTAGTAATAACAAAGATAACATTTGCAACAATTTGTAAAATAATTTTATCAAAATTTAATCATTGTACATAAATTCCACATATTTTAATTTTTAGTTTCTCTGTTCATCTTTATTGGTTCACAATATTATACATTTTTTATACATGCCAGTATGAGTCTTGAGTTGCAGTAAAATCTTAAAAATGTAAAACTTCTAAATTCACCAGGTAAAATGCTGCATGCAAAAAAAGTCCTAAATGATAGATTGCATTTAATTGATATCAGAAAACACTTTTCCCACAATGTCATATATATATATATATATATATATGTATATATATATATATATATATATATATATATATATATATATATATATATATATACACAAACTGTGATAAAAGGTCCTACCTCAGTTAATTTTGTTATATTTCTGACTTCTTTAATACTGAAGTCTGATTTTTTATGCATTTTGATTCAGATAGTTCTTAATGCTCATTTTTTTAATTATTTTGTTTTAATTGATATTGTGTTCAACTTTCCTTGTGTTTATTTTTTTTTCTTACTGATAACTTCTTTGTTGCATAAAATTTGCTATATTAATATATACTGCATGCATATTATTTATATTCTTTTCTGTGTATATTGAGTACATTGCAATTTTGGACATAATGATCACAGTAGTAAAAATTTGGGGATGCTAGTAAATATTCCAACAGCAAGTTTTTCTGCATAATTATCTTATCTATTTCCAGCAGTCTAGCCCAAATTTTTAATTTTGCTGTAGGACATCTCAAAATATTGATAAACATTTATAGTAGTAGCATGGGGAATAAAGTAAATGCATCCATTTTCTTGTTGAGTTATCTGCCAAATTTAAAATATACATTTAATTTTACAGTCTTTTGGAATGATCTAGTTTTGGTCATCATGGAATTCTCACTGCTAAAAGTTTCACAGACTCAATAATAAATGACCATATTTAATAATGTTTTATGGGATATTAGAAATGGATTTCCAAAGCATTCATTTTCATAGTGTAGAGAAAAAAAATATTTTAAGAAAATAGTGCAAAAATATATAATAAACTTATCTGTTGAGGCCTTGAAAATTACAGACCTTCAATACTGAAAGACAATTTTGGCATTTATGAGGCCTTGAAAATTACAGACCTTCAGTACTGAAAGACAATTTTGGCATTTATGAGGTCTTGAAAATTACAGACCTTCAATACTGAAAGACAATTTTGGCATTTATGAGGCCTAAAGATTATGGACCTTAAATACTAAAAGATGAATTTGGTATTGACTACCAATGATACAAATTATATGAAATGTATCAGCAGTAGTGATTGATGGATCGAGTATGCTGGTGAGATTTGTATTGCATTCACAATGACAAGTGATAACAATATGTTAAAACTATGTAAGTTAAGATTTCTATTATCTGCAAAAACATTCACATAAGTGATGAGCAACTTTGTAAAGATTGAATACATTTTTTAAATTTCAAACCAAACAGTAAATTAGAAACAACACATGGAGGTTATATAAAGAGTATTTGAAAAAGATAATACTTCAGACATGTTTTAAAAAGAAACCCTGGTTAATTAAAAAATATTTAAATAATTTAATCATAACAAAATGAATAGGCTGTTTAAAGTGAAAATTGTTTATGGCCACTTAGGCTAGAAAACTTCATCTGTACAATGAAAGAATGGTAAAAACCTTTGTACAATATCATTAGAGCTTTTAAAACAATTCTAGTTACAGATATTAATTTATAATATGTTTGGTTTGTTTTGTGAGTATAAGAAAAAATTTGCAGCTGGTGAAAAAGTTGAAGATATTGAAAATGTCTTTGTCTTTCTCTTCACTGGTAAATTTACTTAACAGAGAATGTGATGTGTTTTTCATTGTTATTTTTTTGCAGATAGCATAATATACATCAGGTATGTGGATTGTGTTTGAGAAAATTTTTTGTTTCTGTATTTCTCATCTCGGGGAATCACTACCTCTTGAATTTAAAATTTGAATTTTATATTGGTATTTAGTAGAGAATTTGATGCCATAAATAGGTGTTAAATCTGAAGAAAATGTGAGTGTTTTAAGAAGCAATGAACAAAACATGAACATGTGCTTATACCATTTGCATTTAACAAGAGAGAGATAATATTGCTACCTTATCACTTGATCAAAAATAAAATAAATGTAAAAATAAAATATTCAATGGACATTTACAAGTCTTATTGTGTGCACAATGTTGATGTCATGTTCAATTGCCAACATAATGAACAGATTTTCATTAAGAGAGCAGTTTTTGGCATTAAGGTTACTGAGACAACTTGACAATACACATTTAGAATCATGCAGAGATCCTCAAAATGAAAAAAGAAAATTATCAAACTATTTTTCACCATGTCATGTTACAAGCCTCAAAATTAGATAAATATTGTACCAGTCTCATAAGTTTTCCACCATGTGTGACCTTACTGAGAAAGCATTTTGGTTGACCTAATTAATGATACAAATCATAAAATGGAACACCAGTCAAATTTCTGACACATGCAGTTGTCCAAAATTGGATCAAGGAATCATATGAAATATTGGCAGCAAATGGAAAAAGCTGACATAACCTGCATTAGGAAATATTTCTTTTACAACATCTATATCCTTCCCATACAGTAGCCTGACTTCATACAAAGCACATGTCTTTTTGTTGATTGGCAAATAAAAATATTATGACTCTCTGGTCTTTAAGTAACAGATAAGAGTGAGAAGCAACAAGCTTTGTAAAATTCATCAAATAATTTATTTCCCTGGAATGCAAATGAAAAAAAGGGAACTCATGGTATTACAAATCCCAAATAATCCTAGAATTACAGACACAAGTCCTCGATGATTAAAGGTCTGAATAAACTTTAGTGGAAATCCAGATTAAATCCAACACTGGAAGTGTTGATGTGCCTATGGTGACCCATGTTGGGGCAATGTACCAACAGTCTTTTGTTGAATCACACTAATACAATGCAAGAATATATCCTTATTTGAAATTTCACTATAAATCCAAGTCTCTCTGTCCAAGAATATTAGTTTTAGATAAGTAATATGTATTTCCAGTGAATAAATAATTTGAATAAATAAATTCCAGCCTAAATAAATTACTGGACAACAATAATTTAACTGATTCTGATAATATCTTACATTGCAAATGAATCATTTCTAGAAAAACAAGATTATATTGTCCTCTGTCTGACTTCAGGTCATAATTAGCATTTTCTAAAAAAAAAAAATATTATCTAATGGAAAATAACTTTCTAGAAGGTTTCTATTTTTACACAATAAAAATCTTAGTTTTAATATAAAATGTGGTAGAAACAATGTCCTTGACTACTAATAGTTAACCCATACTCTTAGGAAACTATTTGCTATATATTAGTTGTTTACAGAATATTAAAGAATAAAATCAGTGATTCAGGTCAAGTAGAAAATGAACTTGATTTTGGACATGGTCAAGTCCAACATATAATTTTCCATAGCATATAATGAAAAGAATATTTAAAAAACAACTAACTGACAAACAAGACAAATTAAATGTGACAAAAGTGATATATGTCTCTTCCCCTGCCAGTCATATCTGTGCAACCCTTTGTGTGTAGAAATTTTCTTCATTAAAGATGGAAACTATTAAAAATATTATAAATTGGTGAATGATTTCAATTTACATGACAATATGCTTGAAATTCATCTTAAAACGGTTTCATTGTCACAACAGATTTTCAAGAACATGAGATTCTGCAGCTAGATGACGCATTTCCGTTTCTGTCCATTGCGATGTACTGGTTAGATTTCAAGTTTGAATAACACCCTTTGATACTGACGAAGGATGATTTCATAATACTAATTTTGCCAGGGAAAAAAGAAGCAAGTTGCCATGTGCAATCAGTATGAAAAAAAGACATCCTGTTAAGGGTATTGTTAAGGGTATATTAGACAGCCAAAGTGTAATGTACGACACTATTCACAGTCCACATAGTGATAAATTTCAAGTGGGCCTGACATCACTTACCTATCAGAATATCAGCAAATGGATAAAATTGGTCCAGGTTTCATTATTTATATTAGAGAGATTATGTAATGAGACAGTGGGTACTTCCAATTACTAAATGGAAAGGAAAATCCTTGCCATGGATGTAACAAAAGACACTAAAAATTTAAACTACCCAAATTTGGTATATTACCCAACTAAAACAGCAAAATAAGCATATGCAAAACTGTGTCAATTTAAATCTTTTTTAGTTGATGGTTATTTGTTTGGAGAGCCCTCTCATGTGTTTCATAATCTGTAAAATGGCAACCCTCTATATCTCAAGCCATTAATGGCTGCAGTTTCATGTACTGATTTTAATGTTCAATACGGTAAGTAAAATCATTTCTTTGTCATCGCTGTTATCACACAATTACAACATCAGTTGGATATTTTCATTGATATTAGAAAGTTGTAGGACAAAGATCCTATTGGTGTCTTATCTTTTGCTAAACCAAAGAAAGTTAAGTTTTACACAATACCAATTAGGAATTAACTACACTCATATGGAAATAAATGTAACCGCTGATTTGGAGTCTCAGAAGGAAGTAACATGGGTTGCATATAATACCTTTGAAGATGTAACATGAATTTTTGACATTAAGTTCTGTAATATATATATATATATATATATATATATATATATATATATATATATATATATATACTTTTATCTATATATATATTATTTTGCATTAACATATTGCTTTTATGCATGGAGAATGGTCTTTTTATTAGTTTTATTTAATGTTGTGTGAGATATATATATATATATATATATATATATATATATATATATATATATATATTATCTCATGTAGTGCAGCCAAATAGTATGCTGATAAAGCTTTCTACATTTATCACATGACTTAATATTAGATTGTTTTGACCTACTTCAGATTTTTGGACATGTTAGCAGTTTGAAATGTTGCATTCATTTAATACTTGATAAATGTGTCATTTCATGATGTTATCACAATAGTTTACAGCACCCATTAGATTTCTGTCTAACACAGGATTTTCAAACAGTGTATTGTAGAATAAAATATTTCATTATATGTTAAATATAACCTTGCATCTGTGCTCTTTTCAAATAAATGTTTGAAACTCATGGAATTATTTCAGTCTCATTCAGCTCAGTTTACGTAACTTTCATTGAAATTAGTATTCATGTTAGATGCTCTCTTTACAGCTATTCCTCATTGTAATATTGCCCAAAACTGCCAACCACATTATGTATTGAACCATGGTATAGTGAGAACATAATTACAAACTAAACTGAGGTATAGTGGGAACTACATTATAAACTGTGGTATAGTAGGAATTACATTGTAGACTTTAGTGTTGTATAGTGGGAACTACATTATACTCTAAACTGTGGTATGGTGTGAACTACATTATACTCTGAACTGTAGTATAGTAGGAACTACATTAGAAACTGAAGTGTTGTATAGCGGGAACTACATCAGAAACTGAACTGTGGTATAGTGGGAACTACATTATAAACTGAACTGTGGTATAGTTGGAACTACGTTATACTCTGAACTGTGGTATAGTGGGAACTACATTAGTAACTGAACTGTGATATAGTGGGAACTACATTATAAACTGAACTGTGGTATAATGAGAACTACATTATAAACTGAACTGTGGTATAGTGGGAACTACATTATAAACTGGTATAGTGGGAACTACATTATAAACTGTGGTATAGTGGGAACTACATTATAAACTGTGGTATAATGAGAACTACATTATAAACTGAACTGTGGTCTAGTGAGAAGTACATTATAAACTGAAATGTGGTATAGTGGGAACCTCATATGTATGAAACCACAGTGTAACAGAGTGCATTGTAATGAGGGAGTGCTGTATGCTACACATATCCACACTTGTTTGCTTTGTATTTGAATAGTAATCACAAATAAAACATTTGTATTGCCACATTATGTGTTGGTAAGGTTATTTTAATATATTTTTACCTACAAAACAAGAAACATCTATTCCACAGCCATTTACAGAATGATGTGGATTTTACTGACAGTTAAATCAGCCAATTAGTATCGTTGAACTTAACAAACATACAGTTATTTGCTAAGTGTACTTGCATCTAAGTCAACACACTTGGTATGTATCAAGCGGCTCTAGATATTAAATAGGAATGAGATGTCATTTACAGAGCTATTTGAAATAAGACAATAACGAGTTCTTTACAGGAATGATTTGGACTTGAGACAGAATGAATCATTTATGGAGCCACCTTTGAGATATAAAGACATTTTTGACATTCATTTACACATGTCTTATTTATACAGCTACTTGGTCATTTACAGACATGTTGGACATTTATTTTGAGATGTCTTATTTTTATTTATACAGCTACTTGGACATTTACAGACATGATGGACATTTATTTTGAGATGTCTTATTTATACAGGTAATTGGTCATTTACAGACATGTTGGACATTTATTTTGAGATGTCTTATTTATACAGCTACTTGGTCATTTACAGACATGTTGGACATTTATTTTGAGATGTCTTATTTATACAGCTACTTGGACATTTACAGACATGTTGGACATTTATTTTGAGGTGTTTTATTTATACAGCTACTTGGTCATTTACAGACATTTTGGACATTTATTTAGAGATGTTATTTATACAGCTACTTTGGACATTTAAAGAACATGTTGGACATTTATTTTGGAATTATATTCCCAGATGCGATGTAATATACACAGCAACTTTGAAACTAAAGCTGGATTAGAATTATACAGTATACTCCTCACTGCTTGTACTCTTTCAAAACATATTGCTGCCAAAAGGCTGTTTTGCCCCTGAGTCCTCTAAACTTATTACCTCGACTCCACAAATTAGCACATAAGCATGATCATGCCTTACTTCTCTTATCACAGACTGAATCCAGTTAAAAGCTAGCAAAAAGAACCAGACTGTATGGAAACTCAGATGTGCTTCACTGTGATGTCATTGATATACTGTTGTTGTTGTTGTTGTTGTTGTAGGGCTAAACGCCATTTTTCAGCACACAATAGGCTATACATGGCGGCCAGTATTAATGGTGGAGGAAGAAACCAGGAAATACCCGGAAAGAACCACCGACGACCCACGAGAAGCTACTGGCAAGCTTTCTCACATATCCATATTCGCCAAATCCGAGACTCGAACCCACGCAGACAGAGGTGAGATGGCAGTGATCCGTAACGGAGAGTGCTTTAGACCACTCGGACACTCAGGGCCCCTTGATATATTGTGACATCTGACACATACTACATTGATCCATGGCTACAAGTAAAAATGTTAATGACTTTTTCTCTGTCATATTTGGTAAAATATTCACATCCTGCACAAAAGTCAGCAAATACAGTCTAAATTTTGTGTGACATAGTTATTAGAACATAGTTTTCTCCAGGTGTTATTTTGCTACCAAATGTACTGTAGAACGGCGTTATCCTAACCAAGGGAAGTAACCACTTTGAGATTAAAAATGGTGTTAAGCCCTACAACAACAACAACAACAACATGTAATTTGCATTTGCCAATGTGTGTTACAAATCTGTAATATCTAGCATTTTCTAACCATAGTTTTATTCCTTTACTTTAGCTCCTGCTTAAATGGTCATTTTGCAACATACTCATTTTCTACGGTATCTTGGGGTATTATTTTAAAGTGAAAAGTCAGGTAGATGAAACTCAGGTAGGTGGGTTATCCTCTCTCCTCTCTCCAGTCCCCAATGGGTGATTTTTAATGTTTTTCAAATCACCCCCAGTGTTCGCTGTTTTATATAGTTTGTTACAACTGAGTGCCCTGCTGATTTTTTTTTGGACTTTAATGTTCTCATCTCACTTAATGGGTAGTAAAAACATAATTATGAGTGGTCCTTTAACAGAGATATATATATATATATATATATATATATATATATATATATATATATATATATATTTATATATTAGCCTTGTTTTATCTCTTTGAAATCTTTGAAATTTGAGCAGTATCTCAACCAGTTTGACTCTAAATACATCCAATTTTGGTTGTTGTTTTATCCTTTCTACTTTACTAGCTGCTTATAAGACATCCAATGTTGGCAGAAATATTATGCAAATAATGCCAATCTCAGTTTGAGCAACTGTTTGGAGAAACAAAGACCAGGCCATATGACAAGACAAGATAATGCTATTCATAGAATTTCTTTCGGTATAGCTCTTAACAAAAATCCATAATGTTACCACAAGTAAAAATAGCATATAAACCTTCAGTAGCTACTTAATGGAAAATGACAAGATGGTAAGTAGTCCCTGTCTTACTAATTTAATATATGTATCCTAAACCAGGTAAATGAAAGATGGATAGACGGGTAAGCACAGAGCATAAATTTCAAAAACACTCCCAAGTCTGACTATTGGTCAGGTGGTTTTTAAATGAGTTTCAACATATCCCAATGTCTGGCTGGTCAAGTACATTTTAATGATCTTAAAAAAAAAAAAACCACTCGCAAGCCTTGGCGGCTTATTTGTTAAGCTTTAGTGTTATAGTGACCCTATAAATATGAATGGTCTAGTTATTATAAATTTTGGTTTCTAACGTTTTCATATAAAGTAAAGTGTAAATCAAAGTCCCCTCAATACTCGGTACAATGGTAGTCCTGGTACCCTCAATACATGGCACTATAGCTGTTCTGGTACCCACCATACTTGATAATATGGCATTCCTGGTACTGTTTAGACATGGTGCTATGGTAATCCTTGTATCTTCAATACAAGGTAAACTTTATGGTAGATGGTAGTCCTGGTATCTTCGATACAAGGTTATATATATATATATATATATATATATATATATATATATATATATATATATATAATGGGAAATGGTAGTTCCTGTTACCTTTTATGTAGCCGAAAACTGGCTTTTCACTTAATGGGGGGTGGGCGGTGGGTGACGATCTAAGATGTGAGGGAATTATTTGACCTGAAGAAATTAACCATAATGGTTTAGTGTATTAATCGTACCGGACTCGGCCAACAAGGCTGCGGGATGGAATGTTGTTTAGGTAAGACTGGGTCGGCCGCCTTGGTATATCTCTGGGCAAGACACGTTACTCTGTTTGACTAGGCACAAGCATCCTCGTTAGCCATGGTTCCGATATGTTAATGCTGTAGCTATCGTAATATATCGGAATCTTGGCTTGCGAAGATGTGGCACGAGTTGCGGCCATTAGAAAACAGGTTCAAATACTGCCCAGGCAAAACGCGGTCACGAGTCGTACTGTAAGACACATTACAGCGGTTGCCTAGACACAGTATAATCTCTCATATGTTTCTCTTGTACAGTAATCATTTGCTAAAATGAAGTTAAGTTTACTTCGCAGTCCAAATTAGTTTTTATTCAATAGATAATAAGATTTCTTTGAGAAGTTTGTAAGGAATCGTTACAACGTCTGAATTGTCTGCATATTCAACGACGCCACTTGAGACGTTGAGACCTTTAGATTGTGGTCAATTGTTCAGCCATATCGTTACGATGTCTGCATGTGGCACTTTATAGTTATGTGTAGCACTGGGGCATCATACCTCAGTCATGTAACATGATGTCCCACCCAGTCACATTATCCTGACACCAGGCCGGCCAGACCTATAACTAACCTCTTAATCCTGAGCACCAAATGAAGCAGTTCCCTTAACTGGGTTTTTCCTCAGGTATTTATAAGTAGAGGATAATGTGTGTGTGTGTGTGTGTGTGTGTGTGTGTGGATTCTTAACGTAGGTTTAACAAATTTTCAGTCATGTCGCTACGATGTCTGCCATGTGGCAGTTTATAGTGATGTCTAGCACTGGGGCATCACGCCGCAGACATGTAGCATCATGTCCCACCCAGTCACACTATCCTGACACCAGGCCGACCAGTCCTAACACTAGCCTCTTAATGCTGAGCGCCAAGCGAGGCAGCTGTTAGTACCATTTTTGTAAGTCTTTGGTATGACTCGGCCGGGGATCGAACCCACGACCTCCCGTATCCGAGGCAGACGCTCTAACTACAAGGCCACCGAAGCAGTCTGTAGAGGATAAAGTCAGTGCCTTAGAGAGCGATCACGGGGCCTGGGGTAAGAAACACCCGGGCCTCTCTTAGTTCTTGTTCAAACAAAATTTTTCGTTTATAAAATTAAACAGTGTTGTTCTGCCCGGGCCCCCTTACGGGCCCGGGCCCCGGGGATATATCCCCTGCCCCCTCCCCCCCCCCTTGTAGGCCCTGGATAAAGTTCTGAATTACAAGCGAGGATCTATTGTCTCAACTTCGTACCTGTTGCATTCCTGGGAGCTGCGGTAGCTCAGTTGGTTTAGCGTGAGATTCGCAATCCAAAGGTAGCAGAGGCGCTCGCAGATTTATTCATTATTTTTGGGAGGGGGGAGGGGACGCGGAGGTGCAAGCATGTAGTGGTCAGCTATTAAGTTCCACGGATGAAGGCCAAAACATGTTTAAAGGTGAAATCGGGGTGGGGGGGGCGGACTTGTCTCACCTATGTGTGGGTGCCCGTGAAGGTAGCTGGTTGAATATCAGTCAGGTTAGGCCAGGCCCTAGGAAAGGCACTTAACTCCCATATCTTCGGCACGATATAGCTATTAACGTATTAAAGGTGACGTAAAACCCACAAAAAAATTTCAAAAAAAAAAAATTAAAAAAATCTACTACCTGTATCCTTGGTTTGAAATCTTTACACACCAAACAACATACACACACACACGCGCGCGCGCGCGCGCGCGCGTTTAAACGCATGTGTGTGTCTTTAGTTAACATTATAATTATACGGCAGCAAATGCAATTACTACAACAACTACTACTACTATTATAAAAAGCACAAATATTACGACAGCTTGAACTGCTGCCCATGCGACAAATCAATACTACTTTCACTTTAACTACTATTGTCTAGAACAAAAAATTAAAAGCTCGTGTATTTATTATATATATATATATATATATATATATATATATATATATATATATATATATATATATAATATCACGCATGTTAGCAGTTACAGGTAAAGTCCCAAATAACCCGCATGGTGAATAGTTTTAAAATACAGTTAGGAAAGTACTTAATTAATAAACCCTGTCGTGAACGGATTTTCATTGGGCTAATTAAAATTCAATATACAGAACCAGAGCCTTGAAGTGAATGCTTCTCTTTCTATCTTTGTAATAGGATCTCAAGAAATATATGGGCTATTCAATAAACACGATTCACCTATACTACAAATATCGAACGGCTATTTAGGAGTGCAAAAACATTTCCATGCATTCGTAAGCAAATTGAATGAGAAGTAGATCTTGTGAAGAGACTCAATCGCACTTAACTGTGTGTGTATAAAGACGTTTTCTATAAATTGCTGAAGTGTATTTATTACCGAAAGCACGGTGAGATCTGAATTGTGATCATTATATTGGACTAAAAACGTCTTACAGTGGATATGTATCAGGAAATCCTCCATTCACTTTATCTTTAATGAAGATCATTCAGGTGAAAATCTTCGTAAATGATGAATTTTAAACCATTGATACTGCTGATATCAGATAAGAAGTGTTTTCAACATAGAAACAGGGCATATACATGTATTCTACTGAACGAATCATATACCTTAAACAAGAAAGTGTCGATCATATTGACGTATGTCTATGAATGGAATTTGGTTAGCAGTAGGTGTTCGTACGTCTAAAAGCTTTAACAACTATATATCTGAAACAGACGTGTACATTTTTCAGAGGTAGGAGATATGCTGTAGAGTGCTTGCACGATCAATTGCTAGAGAGGAAAATATCAGTTAATCAAAAACATATTTTTCCTTCTTTTCATCCGCGTCAGTTGTGCAGTATCAAGCTCTCGTCTGCATCTGTGGAATGAGATGTTCTTAGTGTATAAAGTCCGTGTACATTTTGGCTTGTTCATCGTCACATAGAAGAAAATGAGTACGAGAGATAAAAAGGAGAAGAAAATCACTGATGATTTTCTAAAGTGTGAGCTATGTAAGCGAATGCTTCAGGATCCGCGGACTCTTCAGTGTATGCATTCATTCTGCCGGGACTGTCTGCTGACGTACATCGTGGAAACCACGAAATCATCATCCAAGGGAAGTTTCCAATGTCCGCTCTGTCTTCAGACTATCATGGTCCCAAAATCCGGACAACCGCCAGAAAAATGGGCCGATGACCTTGACGTGGATCCCTTCCTAAACGCCTACATTGAAGCTCTGACCCTAAAGGACATAGGAAAATTATGTGACACCTGCGAGAGACAGGAGAAAAATTCTGTGGCCGAGAAGTTTTGCAGATCCTGCCATGATGCTCTCTGTGATGAATGTGTGGGCTTCCATAATGCTCTGAAGACCACAAAAGCGCATGTCATTGAGGATCTCTCCAAACTTCGGCGGCAGCCTATGAGGGAAATAATCGAGGAACCAAACTGTGAAGATCACGATGGGGAGCATCTGGTTCGATATTGCGAGACTCACAAAGAACTAGTATGTGAGAAGTGTGTGGCTACCAAACATAAGAATTGCAAGGACGTAACAACAACGACTGAGGCCGCCCAGAAACGGAAACACGATGCCACCACTATGTTAGACTCTCTCACCGAGGAAACCCAGATGGCCAAGTCCATCTATGAAGACAGGATGGCAGAGGATAGCGCACTAGAAGAAGCACAGGAGAGAATTTTGAAACAAATTCAAACTGTCCGACAAAATGTAAACGAGATTCTTACTAAATTGGAGGGGCAAAGCATCGGACAATTGTACGACGTCCACAAGAAAGAAAAGGCAAATATTCAAACAGAACTTAAAGAAGCCCAACGCACTCGAAAAGCGGTTGGTAAAGTACAGAGCAGCATGGAGTATGTGACGAAACACGGTTCGGATGGCCACCTTATACAAGTGATGGAAAAAGCTAAGAATCAAGAACGGTTCTATAACGATAGAGTGATTAATTTGAACAATAAAATACAAAAGACAAGGCTGGAATTTATCGTGGACAGCACTTTACAGAAAGTTATGTCTTCTGTGAAAGAGCTAGGAGAGTTGAAAATCATTAGCATAAAAGGAAACCTACCATTAAGTAGCACCATCCAGTCTAGTAGATCATCGATCGCCGAAGATCATCAAGAGGCAAGTTTCAGACCAGAAAATAAGTCTGGAGGTAGTGGTGAACAGAGGCTAGTTGAGAGCATCGCTACTTTTTCTGGCCGGACCCCATCTGACTGGGAGCCCTGTTGGTTCACAGGAGTCGTTTATCTCCCAAATGAGCAAATCCTGCTGGTTGATCGAAACAACAGCAAGGTCAAGATCTTCGATAAAGACCTACAGCCTATCTCTGAGACGACTCTTCTATCCCAACCATTCGACGTGGCACTTGTATCCGTGTCTGAAATTGCTATTACTATCCCACGAGAGAACAAGATAGAACTGTATACACTTGGAACCAACCTCACTCACAAAGGTACCATTCTCACATCTGACCGTTGTTACGGTATTAGTTTTGCGAGAGACAGATTTGCAGTGGCATGCGCATGTGGATCGCCCCCTTCTGTAAAAGTGTATTCTAAAGAAGGGAAAGAGATGTTGGATATATGTCCGGAAGAGAATTATCAACCTCTGTTCTTCAGACCTTGGTACGTCCATCTCGAGCAATCAGGGAATAGTTTTATCGTCTCGGATTGTAACAGAAGTCACGTGACAAGTGTTACAGGTTCCGTTATCAAGAGATACGTTTACAAAAGTTCATCACTGAATTCCCCTCGCGGGTTTTGTGTAATGTCTGACGGAAAGATTTTGGTATGTGGTTGGGGGTCAGACAATATTCAGCTTATCGATGAAAATGGACAGTATATCCAAGATGTTATAAGCCGAATGGATGGGATAATTGGACCACAAAATGTGGCCGTTAGTTCTAAAGGAGACAAGCTTGTGGTGACATTTGATCCTTCTAGTGGAAGCAGTGACTCTGTGAAATTGTTCAGATACAAATCACCAACAAGTACAAAATTTGCATAAAGTTAGTATGTTACGTGTATCAGGATGATAAAAAATGGATACAATATTGTGATATAATTGAAATAATCTCTAATTGTTTTCTGAAGATCAGGAAGTCTTAACTCATGCAAAATCCTCATCTAGCAAATAAGTCAAACTATAAATTGTGCAACGCTGTTAAAATCACATTAGATTTACACATTTTGAACAAAGGTTTTTTTTTTTTTAATGCTCTGCGATAAGAAAAGCTGAGTGTCAGATAAGGACATGATGGAGACGTTTATTTGTAACACAGTTCTCTACACTCACGACCAACAAACAGCAAAATCTGAATTAATATTAAGTGGTTTTTGATTGGCATGTAAGGGCACTTTATTCACATTATTGGGTAGATCATATCGAGTAAATGGAAGCTTTGTGACCTAGCAGATAAAGCAGAGGCAATTAAACCGGATAAATAATGACATAACCAATATCTAAGCAACACTGGATCAAATAACATTTGTCAACGTCACGTTTGAGTAAATGTCATGGTTTCTAAACTGTAGATTATCATCTAAATGAATTCATTTATGTTTAAAGTGCTTTGTTTGTTCTAATGGTTTTCTTCTGCGTTGTGATGCATAGTCTAGACAAAACTTATAATTAAAACAATCGTTAGATGCCTTGAATCTCAAAATGCAAACCATAATCAACCAATCAAGCAGGGAATAGTGGCTAAACGTTGTTTCACTACATCCCTGTCTCCCGTTACGTGGAAAATTTTATATGGTTGTATAACGATTGCACAATGAGTTCTGTCAAAAAAGCATCGGGATCGCATCTTATCGTCGGCTAATCTATTATTATTATTATTATTATTATTATTCTTGTTGTTCTTCTTTTTCTTCTTCTTCTTCTTTTTCTTCTTCTGATTATTATTATTATTATTATTATTATTATTATTATTAGCTCTCATAAACCAGACACTTTAATCCAACCTGTCGTTTGTTAAACTTCAACAATTCTCTTTCATCGTGCAACAAAACGTAGAACCTATTTAGAGCATTGGAGTATTAAACACTCTGATGGAAAATCTGCAATTTCTACTTTTATTTGGAAACGATATTGCAATAAGTTATGAACATACGTAAATACAAAGTACACGCACACATTTGGAGTCAAATTCAGTTTCTTTCCTTAGCGTTGAACCATCACCAAATTGGTGTATAATATACTTTTTTGAGGATGTGCGTGGACCTTACTGGTGGTTTTGCAGTCGTAAATTGAGTTTTACCTCTGACACTTCAGCACAACCGGTAAAATAACTGTGTTTGCAAAGTCAGATGCGATAGTCGCGCATTCTCTGCCTCACTTGTGTGTGTCTATATATATATATATATATATATATATATATATATATATATATATATATATGCAAAATGGATTTTGACAAATCTGTGGGGGGATGACACACCCCCTTGGCCCCTCCTAGTGCCTGTGCCCATGCCACAAATGTCCTCAGATCTTGAAACACAAGAATGCTGTCCCCATTCTGACTCACTTTAAAAAATGTTGCCCCAAAATAGCTGAAAATGTAATAGCACGCATCATTACGTCACATGCAAAGTGATTTTTGTTCCCTTTCGACAAGCCAGAAATTAGCTTACATACGCTAGCGTGTTCAAATAGATCTCGACTGTATCATTAGAAAAAAAATTATTACAGTATGTCATATTTTACAGGTAAATCATTTTCACAAACACAGATGTTTAAAGTTTATTAAACTGTTTTTATGAATATTCACATCAATTATGCTTTTCGTTTATGAGTTCCAGGTGTCCCCAAAAAACATCTGTACACATGCTACTAACAGAGATTTTAGTTATCGTTAACAGGTATTTTATGTTTTTAATACCACTTAATCTTTCCTTTTATGTTAACTAGTATATATTCTAGCATGTATATTTGAAAAGTGTAACCTATAGATCTATGTAATCTTCAGAAGGAAAGAAAGACTACAATAAATATTGTTTCTGTGACATTATTTTCTTTGTATTAATGTTACAGTACATATCGCTGTTTATAATAGTTGACGCTGCTATTCCACAAATTATTTAGGTGAATTTTGTGATTACATACTTCAGGGGAAACCAAAATTTGATTCTTTAAAAAAGGATCTCGTTGAATAAAAGCTGTGAAAGCGAAGTTGCAATTAAACGTGGAGTAAAAACATGTTTCCTATGGGTAATTTTTCTCTATATCCGCTCTTGTTATATCCGTAGTTTACATTGTTTGTTCCCTTGTCTATTTAATGTTAAAATGATTATTTTTGCTCACAACAGCTTTCCTATGCAGAGCTCTTGACGGTTCTAAATTGAATGGGGAGCATGAAGAATACTCCAAGTTGAGCGCACGTTGACAGGAACAAACATAATGCAAGGGAGGTAACTCCTTAAATGCAAAAATCCTTTAAAAATATTATTAATATTTCCACATTTTACTTGACTGATGACTTAAATTATCATCGACGTAGGGGAAACCAATGCGATAGGCAGCCTGCCGTATCATGTGACATGGCTTTTTAGCACAATGTCCCATTTTACATGTATGAAATGCTGTTTTACATGCATAAAGTTTATTTTCACATTTGTGAAATAAGTTCCAATTATTTCACCCAATGAGAATTCTTTTTCATGCATGTGATAAAGAATTTTACGTCTACAAATAAACAAACAACCCCCAACTCCCGAATAAATGCCAGAACAGCTTGCCATACCATCTTGGAGTGTTAAATGAAAACATGGCGGAGGATAAAAGGTAGGCCGATAAATCAGCCCCTCACCCGTAATGATATTGATTGGCAATTTAGGGGCTGATATCACCTATTCATTAAAACATGCAGAAATCTGCAGCAAATTTTGTCTGCATACATTGGTGTACATTTTATACACTAACCGGTGTTTCTCGCGGCTGTGGAGCTACCGTCGGCAGGAGAGTTCTTCTGGTGACATGTACATTATATTTCCGGAGCAATCCTATGTTGGTAACTTGTAAATCTACGTGGAATAGCATAACCCTCTGTCCTGTAGCCATTTTGATTTTCGCGCTAGATATGGCTGTTACTAATTATTGGTATGTGTCTAATGTGTACGCAGGTTTGTTCCGGAAAGATGTGCGTGCAGCAAAATTCCACATTTTAATGAACAGGTCACATAAGACCCACATATCGTCCATCAGTATCAACATAGATTGGGGGTGGGGATTTATCGGACTAGATGAAAATATACTATGAATATATTACAACTGTGTAAGCATACTTTTCTCCGTAGTTCTACACTGTTATACTATAAACCTGGTTAAGATTAGATCTTCAGACTTGCTCCTTATAGGTCTTGTAACGTGACAAGGTCTTGTGCCGTGACAAGACAGTATAAGGAGCAAGCTTGTAGATCTGAATTTAATCCGATTGTTCCGCTACATCATATAATCCATCAATCCTCTTACTATCAAAGGCTAGATCTTCGTATGTTAGTCTCAGTCAAAGGTCTATTGTTACGAGTCTATGCTCTTAAAATAAGTAACATAAGAGAGTGAAAAGCAACAAGCTTTGTAAAATTCAACAAATAAATAACTTCCCTAGCAAACAAAGTGAAAATGAAAAAAAAGGTCTTGCGAATTAAATCCCAAAATAATCCAAGAATTACAGACACAAGTCCTAATAATAAAAGTTCTGAATAAACTGTAGTGGAAATTAAAATTAAGTCTTACGCTGAAGGTGTTGATGTGCCTATGGCGGCCTGTATGGTGTTGTTGTACCAACAGTCGTTTGTTGAAACACAGTAATATAATTCCAGGTTTAAAATCAATATAAATCCAAGTGAATGTTTCTGTCCAAGAATATTATTTTTTATTGAGCACTCTGTATTTCAGGAGAAAATAATCACTGAGTTATATAATTTGAAGAAATAAATTCCAGCGCAAATGAAGTCCTGGACACAACAATAATACAAACTTAATCCTGCTAGATCTTAAAACACTAATGAATAACCTTTCCAGTAACACATTTATATAGTCACCCACTCGATCTCAGGTCACAATTAACATTTTCTGAAAAAGAACCATTACCTTATGGAAAATAACCTTCTAGAAAGTTCCTAATGTTTACAAAATAAAATGTTAGTTATTGTTAGAACGTCTGTTACTAAAATTATAAAATATAACCTGGATTATGCCAGTTACTCCACGTAAATTGTAGGGGAATTCCAATTACATAGACCCAGACCCAAGGAAACTTGTTTAATTCTATTAATAATGATTCTGGTATTAAACCCATTCACATAGAGAATATTTTAGCTATGTATTACTTGTTTACAGAATTTAAAAAAATCAATAATTTAGCTCAAGGTGAAAACACTCTTGATTTTAGACACGGTTAAATCAACATACAATCTCATATAAAGAAATACAAATATTTGAAAAATCTAACTAACAAAAAGTGCAAATTAAATATACATAACACCATACAAAAGATTGTAAAGAGACCTACAAAACTGATAAGGTAGCTGATTGTTTTGGACAGACCACATACAATATTTGGTAATTCTGTTTTGCGTTTTAATACGAAGCTTTTTAAACTTTTCAGATTGTAGGACTAATACAGTGAATACACGAAAGAGGGATTACACGCTTTTCCACCAACACGTCCTACCACCTTCAAAAAACACAGGATAAATACGTTTGGATTTAACTCTTACATAAAAATAGTCCTAACAAACCTTGTGGTATAGATGGTTTAGTTTTTGCACAGAAGGAAATGGAAAAATTAAGGCTAGTAACGTCTAATTGTACAGGCATTTATAAGATGGTGTAGATCCCTCGTACTCGCGCAGAAAACTGGATTGAACGTTACTACTTATCTAAATGTCTCCTATAATAAATCAACCTAAAACGAGGCGTATAGTAGCAGCTAATTTCGGCCAAGTTGATCGATGAAATCGCTGGTTGGTTTCCAAATCGTTCGCCGCATAGTCTGAGCGCCAGCTGTGGAACATTTTGGATAGCAGAATCATCCATTAGTAGTTATATTTGGCGACTGGGCGACAAGGAGCTTCCTATATTAAAGAGGGTTGCAACGTTTATAGCGACAATGTGAATAGGATGGACAAAATTTTAACAATGTGAGAAGTTGTTGACATAAATTGGTAAGGGTTTATACCGATCATGTGTATTGAACCAGGGAAATTTTGTATCGGCAATGGGATTAACATGGAGACGTTTATTGCGACTACATGAATTTAAATTGTACAGTTTGTAATGACAGTGAGAAATTAAAATGTGAGTTGTTGTCTACTACCCAATATTTACTTACCAACCATCCAATACTTAGCCAGCTACTTTCTAATACTATTCAAAACGCAGTGTGTAGGGACCGAAACCTCATAATACAATCTAATGCGATTCTTAGGAACGTACTACCACATACACGCATAGGTAGGTGTGTTTATATACAACCTATACCCACACACAAACATATTGTGATACACAAGCATGGCAACTGGATGAGTGTTCATAGACACACAATACCCACACACGAACATCACACACAAGCATGAGTAGGAGTGTTTGGAGACACATTATAACCACACACTATGACACATGCGATGCGTAAAAGGGTTTAAGTTTAAGTTGGTTGTTAACATATGGAATGTGTTGATGGAAATAGGTTCTTCTCCTGTTTCTAATGAACGTTCCTCCTCCATTTCTTTGTTCTCTTTGCTCTTCGGACACTCTGAAGATCAATACCCCTTTCTTCAGATTGATATCTTTACTTTTGTCTCTCATTTTTCTTGTCTTAGTGGTTCTCTTGTTTGACATTCTAGATATGTTTTAAACCCAATATCTTTCCTTGACAGACATAACAATTATCACGACTTTTATCTCGAGTGGAGTATTGCGTCGTCTTATTAAAAATGTATCTTTGAATGGTATTAATTATCGCTATGTCGGAATATATGTACACTAAGTGCACAAAATTCTGAATTGACAAGGGATAGGAAAATCAACAACTGGTCATCGTCATCCTAATTACAATATGTGTCTTACACATAATTGGTAGTAGAGAACAGCCCAACTTAGAAAACTGGGCAAAATTTGACTATACATCTATATCGTTTCAGAAAAGGCCCGTTCACATTTGGGGTCTCCGGCTGGACTGTTTCTTCATTTGCCTTGCCCAGACATGATTCCAGATAGTGTGCGGTGCACACCAAGAAAAACTTGCACGCTGAACTGGGTGTCATCAGGTAGTTGTTCCTGTATCACACCTGACGACTAATTGAGAAACATGCAATGTATATGGTAATTTTAATCCCCGAAGAGCGTGCTTTTGCACGCATAGTAGGGGAAGCTAGTCGGATAACGGATCCATTGACGAGAAATTAATTAGTACGCCGTGCACACATTTTGTAAATCCCCGAATCGAATACTTGCTCTCAAAATATGGGCAAAATCTCGTTGGCTCTTGTCTTGTTCCCACTCAACGAGTCGATGTGCATGGCAGAATGGGCGAACACGTCGCAAATATAAGATCAGTCAGTCAGTTTTGTCATTCATTGTCGATCCTGTAGATAGTGTAGGAGAATGACAACCCAAAAAGTTACTATGCCTGTTATTTGGATCAGTTTTGAAAACTTCTAATTGCAAACCCTGTGGTAGATATAGCATTATAAACAATGGACGTAGCAAGAGATAAAAGAGTAGCCACTTGTGGGAATAAAAAAATAATATGTTAAAATATTGTGTTAACGACATATATTCAATAAACATATTGAAAACAGAAAACTGACGCATATGGAAAGAAGAAAAAATGACTTTTAATCTGCTATTTGGCATTATCAATGGCAAAATTAAAAGAAAATCACAGGTACTTCATAACCTTGTAGTTGATGAGTTATACAATACAAGCACTTCTAACTCTATCGTCTGTAAAACCATTGCCAACTTGCACATGTATTATTTCACATTTAAATTTAAAAATATCATAGTATATTCATATGTATTTGATAAGGTTGGTGATATTAAGCTGCTACAAAATAATCCAATCCAAAAATATATATTTATTTTTATCAATGCGATCACCCTCTCTTGCTTCCAAAAATAGTGGCAGTCATATCTTATTTATTCGTATTTATTAATATTTCCATTTCGGAACTACTCGCAGTGTGATGCTTGTTACATGCTTTTTTAAGCAGCGAGTTTCTATTCTCTTTCATAATCGGTGGCGAAGAGAAACCACTCTCATTAATTGTGCGAAATTCGTATGATAGCTTGTGATGAGCTTTATACATATGGCTACGAACCAACGAAAGTTGAAGAATTTTGGGAACTTCCATTGTGTACATACACATCATGAAGGTGGCAGTCAATTTATTGTTTTTCCTGATGGCTGACTGTAGTAAGTGTTTCATAAGATTGCATGTGTCAAACATTATACAGTAAAACATCAATCGTCTGAATGCCAATTATCCAGAACATTAGACTGTGGAGTTTGCTCATACAGATTTTAATTAGCTGTGGAAGAGGAAACTATTTACAGCATCCACAAATTGTAATAAAGTGGAACAAAAGATTATCATGACATATCATAAAAAAATTAAAAACAGAAAGGTCATAATGACGTTTCCATAGTCAACAACATGCTGAGGTGAAGAAAGATTTTCATTAAGACAATTAGCAGTTTCAACTGATAAGGAAGGGGTATAAAGAATAGTTACAGTACAGAGTAGCCTCAAGTTAGGCGGATGAGATGGAAAGACACTTAAGGGTTTCATAAGGTAACCAGAGATTATTTTACAAAATGATCAAAGGAGGGAGAACTGCACCAAACATCTCACTAATTTTCATGAAAGTGATGAAAAGTTTCGAAAATAAGAGAGGAAAACTGTTTTTATGGTAAATTAAAGGATCGAAGAGTAAGTATTTGCTATTTGCTCCTTCACTTTGTATTCTCTAAGACGTGACAATTTGATCTCTTATAAGTTGCGACCACTATATTTGTCATGCCAAGAGTCTGTGAAATACCAAGAAGGATACTATAAGCACAGAATAGTTTGGTTAGGTCAAATCTTAGAACTTCAAGTTATAAAGCAGACTGTACTGATAATCTTATCAAAGTATATTTCAATGATTGATGATCATTTTTGTATTTAATCATAACAGGCTTCAACACTTACAATATTATCGAGTTAACATGCAAAATGTAAAAAGCTTAAAATCATTACTTTTCGTCTTCTTCTGTTTAATGGAAACAACATGAAGAGAGAAACTTCGCTCACACTTGCTGAACTTAGGATTAGAGAAACCCAGATATAAAGACAAGGATAGGCTATGATCGCCTATTTTTGACGCCTAGCTACTTGCATACATGCAAACATAAATACATATAACCAATGATGTCACTCTTTCATGATGAGTTCATGAATATTATTTCATTTCAGTAAAGCGTGGAAAGGGACAAAGTGAACAATAACTAAGCAATGAATTATTACTTACTCCTTCAAAGATATTCCTTTTTTTGAAATAACAAAGGCAGTCCGTATATACTGGAGTCGTATAGATTTCATGGAAAGTGTTTTTAACGTGAAGTGTCTTCGTAAAAAGGGCACCATCTTCAGATATATTATTCGTGTAAAAGCGGTAAAAAAAATACAAAAATTAAAATGTGTTCTTATTGTTTGATTGTTCATTTACATTATGAAGGGATCGATGGAGCCGAGATAATTTTATGTGACAGAATTTAACTTGGACATTTTCAAATGTGTTCATTTTAAGTCAAGGTTCATGTCATCTATTTCCATATTAAATGGAATAAACCATATTCTAATTTGGGAAAAAGTAGAATGCAGTTTAATTTTAGCACATTACCTATGAACTAATATTTATGAAAAGATTAATTTAAAAGCCGTCATTTTTATGGCTGATGAAGTTGTATAAATAATATAGGTAAATTGAAATTAATAAATGTTTGATTTATGGTAAACAATATATATTTGAAGGG
This sequence comes from Megalonaias nervosa, assembly GCA_016617855.1. Taxonomy (NCBI): domain Eukaryota; kingdom Metazoa; phylum Mollusca; class Bivalvia; order Unionida; family Unionidae; genus Megalonaias; species Megalonaias nervosa. Next base: position 131,466 of record JAECUM010001969.1, read on the forward strand.
CCATGTCAGAATCCCTGTCCTGGAATCTCTTAATAGGACATGTTTTGCATATGCATTCATCAAAATGCAGCTAACTGCTATTTTCTATAGTCATTGTTTGGTAAAAATATTCCGAAGAAAAATCAAAAAGACAAAATGCTCAATTTAAATAATATCTATAAATTTTTACCAACACACTTGCAGTTAAATCTGGTAATGCTGCGACAAATTTCTTTCTTTATTTCTTGAAGGTTGTGCTTTATGTGAGACATTTTGCACACTCATACTGAGTTCATAAAACTTTAAATACATTTGACTATTTTAACGATTTTAAGATATACAAATAGAGGCAGAAAATGTACGATAATGCAATATATAAGACAACATACAAATGTGCGATTAAATAAAAGAGTTACAACTATGAAAACAAACCACATATACATGTTTCCATATAATGGAATGTACCCTATTATACCTAATAAAACATGGGACGCTCGACAGTGTGTTATGGAAAGAGACATCATTGCAGGTACAGGTTGTTCACAAGGCTTTAAATGCCAATATTACAGTAAAACTGTTTTGAAATATTATGTTGCTTAATGTCATTTGTGAATTTTCAACAACTTGTAACTGCTGGAAAGCAATTTCTGCACTGACATATTTCTGAAGGTTTACAATCAAATGGTTTTCTGTACATGGCACATTACACATTATACATTAGGAAAACAAACAGCTGTAAAACTTTGATGCTAATATTTTCTGCCATCTAGTATTACAATGATTGAAAAATATACAGTCAAGTATAACAATTGGCAAGGCAAGTAATTTTTCCCTGTCTAGAAAGTTTAAGGACCATTCGAGATAAAAACTTCCATTTCTTCATCTTCACGGTGCACCTGTCATCCACCTAACTGCATCTCATTATTGCCCTTTTTATGAGTCCATCCACCCTGAAATAGAGCAAGACATTATACTTTAATCTGACATTGATCCAAACATGCCACTGAAATTGTATCTGAAACATTTCTCAGAAAATGCATCTGCTTCAATCTAAACTTAGAAGGACATGCACATCAGTATGATATTCACTGTAAGTTTCATGATGAAATAAACATTATTATATGCTCATTTTATACATTGTCAGAATCGTGCAATAATTTTCCACACTGCACTGCTTCATTCTGCACGACACTCGTGTCTACAATAGTATCGTGTGTTAGGAACTACTTTTGATTGTTAACAAACAATGTACGCTCATATAGCAGACACCTAAGCATTTAATTTATTCGATATGTCTGTTGATGAACTAAACAAGCCGTTTGGTCCATTTGAAAGTATAGATGATACAGTTGAAAATGTGGCTGAACTCACTGAGTCACATGGCGTTTGTACAGATCTACACACTTAGAAAAAGTAAATTGACTGACGAGACACAATACGAGAGGATTCATGAGCTAGATATTATAAGAAGTCACGCACGGATAGTATAAATTACGTTCCTCGTTCAAGGGAACTTTAATATGACCGGAGGAATTCCGAAATAATGTTATTCCGCTCTTGTCTTTTCTGTTTCTCTTCTGTCTAGAGTCTATTTAAACTTATAAATTTTTCCATACATATTTGTTTTGTAACCAATTTTGTTTTTTGATTTTGCTGGCAACATTTGCACAGATAGCATACAACACGTGTTATATTCTGGGCACTAAGTTCTAATTGTCAAAATGTCACCGGAAAAAATTTAGTTCCAATTCTTGGAGAAAACTCTCCACTTGCCGTCATATGTTCCTAGAGTGGTGGGCCTTCTTGCCCAAGAGATTCCGTATAGCACGTGTTTTGAGAAATGTTTGCTCCAGAGAGATTCTTTGATATGATCCAAATACGGATCTGGATGAAACGCCTGCAGTTGACAGGTCCAAATGTCTTTGTTTTAGCCCATATCCTCCATTCCGTGAAGACAAAACAAGTCTTATATTGTGGAACGGTGGGGGGTTTTTTTTGTTGATAAGTGTTAACTCATTATCTCTGAAAAAGCATCTTATAAACTTAGCTTTTATAGTGAGAGACCAGTCTTCACTTATGCTTTAGGAGTGTTGGTCGTTCTCACACAAGCAACTCTGTTCACACATTTTCTAAAACATATTATTTGCCTCTGAAAGTTTGTTTGATATGATCCAAATGTGCAGGTTCAGAAGAAACACGTGCAGGCTAGACTGCTTCAGCAGAATAGAAAATACGTTTTTCCTTGGAATTTCAACTGCCAAACTTAATATATTTGTATCCGATATTTTGGATAGCAATCGGATACTACAGTATTCTGATTCCTTCAACTATTTCATTGCCTTGGAAATCAGAGGTATTGAAAATAATGTGTAAGTCTCCATATTGTTTCAGTTTATGAAAATAAAAACATTAACTCTACGGGAATATGGATATTTAATAGACAAAGGTGAGTAGTTTTGCACTTCCCTATGTTGAAAATATACCCGTAAGTTGTAGACTCCAGCGAATACAGATTATACTGTAGTCTGATTATTGAGCGGTGGAACGACAGTTCTGTTGGAAAAAACTAATACTTCACGACCAAAAATGCATTGACTGTGAATGTCATCTCCAGATAGTGATAGGTACTAACTGCTGCCAAAGGGATAACATGTCACTCGCTTCCCTAAATGTGGACAGGAGTTGAGAGCCCAAGCCAGTCTTGCTGGCAGCCATTCATATCTTCATATACAGAGGCTGAATCAGCCAGGTAATACCCACTATAAACTCTCATTTGCTGATATGGGACCTCAGGAAACATGAAAACTGGAATCCATTGATAATAAGCTAGTGGATTATGTACTCAATGAAATGTGCTTCTCTAATGCAAGTTATCAAACGTAATCTGCTGCTATCTGATCGTATTATCGCTGGAGTAATTTCCTCTCATTAATTAACATGAAACAAGGAAAACCTTTTATGTTGTCACATCCCTTTCGTTACAACGTTTTACACACTGGGTAGATTTTGTGTCTTTGGTAAACATGTGAACGCCTATAGGTAACTATCAAGAGGCTGATTCTTGTTCTCTGTTTTATGAAATACCCACAGTAAGGCAACATAGAAAACTGAAGATTTGGAGCCCTTTTGTTCTTATAACCATTAACATCTTGAAATCAAATATTGACCGATTTTAACAGAGATTGTTGTGGGTGACTAAAGAAAACCTAAATTTATGGTGGAAAATAATAATACTTAATTGATCACAGCAATAAATGAACGGGCTATGTGCTTTGTATAATAATTGTCAAACATGTTCTTGAGGAATCATTATTATATGATTGTGCTAATTATGATTCATTACACTGCGCTTTTAACCCAGACATTAAAAGCTATGTGGTTCAAGTTTGGAGCATTCCTAGCCAGCATATTTATGTAAACACCTTTCTAACATTAATAAATTCTGTCATCAAAAGCAAATAGCAACAGTTTTTAAATAAATGTCGTTTAAGATGTGGAAGATCGGTGTTTCTAAGAAATCAAAACTGTCTCCTTCAAACGTACTAATAACAATCGCTATACTAAGCAGATAGTATTATAACTAATTATAATGTGTATGAAAATTTAATTTTAAACTCGTTTCTATTGATTGTATATTATCGTCCTATATCACTATATTCGAGTCAGCCAACATAATTAAATCTTGCCCTTTGTAAACTACGATGCTTTTGGTCTGTTGTGAAAGAGAACTGCTATCAAACGCTTTTAGAAAGAGGAAAGGAAATATATAGCTGACATACAATGTTGTTGTAATGCAGGACAAATGAAATACGACCAACACCACTGATATATAAAATAGCACATTTTGAAGTACATTTAACCACTATTTTCTTCAAACAGTACCAATTTCAAACGATCTCTAATCTATTTTGAATTATATTTACTGACACATTTACATACACATTTTATATTCGCAAATCAAAATAGTATATTCAGAATGTGCAGATTCCAATTCATGTGGAGTCTTTATCATCACAAAATCACACTGAAAGGGTCTGAAATATATTGAATGAAATTAGGTTCGAACATCACATTCAGCGAAATACTTCCTGAAGATTTCTGATTATACAATATGAAACTAATGAAGCACAATAATATCAATGTATTCCAAATGAATGCGATTTGCACTTATATGGAAAACGACATTCGTAATCCCCGTTTAAATAGATTAGTTAATAATAAAGGGCAGCAAAAAAGCAAGATGTGCTCAATATACTTCCTTATAGCAAGTGTCCCAAATCTTCTGTTATAGCTGTATACATAATGTTATGTTTCTGATTATTTACAGGATTACAATGAACACACCTCATGCCACCATGGTTTCACAGGAGTCAGGTTATCTGGTTCATTATCTTTCCCTTTCCGCTGAAATATTAGAAACTACAGTAACATAGGGAACAGTTGTTTTTGTTTGAGGCCTATTAATATCTAGAACTACTAACGTCTAGAAATGGAAGTTTAAGAGCCTTTCATAGGGCTCTTATTGATGATAATAGTAACTACTGCAAATATGTTTTTAACTGAATTGGCCGATATTAACTTTCTATGTCACTGTTATGCAGGTTGTAGTTGTAACTACAACGTTGCATCTGGGTGCCACCAAAAATTGCAATACAGAAAAGAGACAGTTAAAGCAATTATATGAAATAATTAGGATGTGGATATGCAATATGTTGTTGCTGCCTTTATGATGGCTCTTATATTTCTCCATCTCACTCATTGTAGATTATATTGCGCCACAAATCCTGCAGTACTGAATGGGACGGAAATGTGTTTTTTTATGAAAATATGACTGCAAGTAGTCTTTTCGACAATGCCTGAATATATTTAACGATACCATATACTGCAAGAGTAACGTAGAGCGATACTATATTTCGTTGGGTTCCACGGGACCGTTATCTCCATGGAGGCAGAAAAAGGTTTGCATTAAACCTTTGAATAATTAAGTTACCAATGCTTCTTAACATACAAGTGTTGGTATGAAAGGAAAGTAGAGAATGTGCTCAATGTATTTCCCATACACAGACAGTCATAAACAATCTACTGTTGTCGGAGTCACTTCATCCCAAAGTATATAAGTAGTTAACCCACCACAGCAATCGCCCATCATGCCACCACACCCGTTCAGCTAGAATGGCATGCATATGGGGCAGATTGTCTGTCTTTGGTAAATATAGGAAACACGTTAATGTAACTGGATGGGGTCCCGAGTGGCTGAGTGGTCTAAAGCGCTCACCATAACAGATCACTGCCATCTCACCTCTGTCTGCTTGGGTTCGAGTCTCGGGTTCGGCCAATGTGGGTATGTGAGAAAGTTTGCCAGTAGCTTCTGGTTCTTTCCGGGGTTTTCCAGGGTTCTTCCTCCACCATTTATACTGGTCGCCATGTATAGCCTATCATGTGCTAAAAAATGGCGTTAAACCCTACAACAACAACAACAACAGCAACAACAACATAAGGTAACTGGAAGAGGATAATTCTCTGCCCATTCTTCTGAAAAACTGCGTCCCATTTTGATGTATTGAACACGCGATTCCGCGGCTATCGATCCTAACTGCTATCGAGATCTTGACTTAAATATTAAATAGCTTTCATAAGGACTCATTGCAGATGACAAAAGAAAATCCTGATGGATGGTGGAACATCATAATAAAATGTTAACTGATTATAATGATCATAAAAAGTTATTCTCGAATGAGGCTGCTGCGCTGCTTGTGTAACAGTTGACATGAATACTAGGTGCTAGAAATATATGTTGGTGATACATGCTGGATTTTCATTACATGCCCATTTACAACTACACTCCCCAGAGGTTTGTTTCTTTAAGCTTTGATTGTATAGCAAAGCTAGAGAACAAATTTACCTAACGCATTTTTAAAGTGTTCATTCTGTAATAAAAATCGTAAACGATTCTACAGTTTTAAAACATCCGTCGTTTCATGTTTGAACGATTACTTTTATTTTACAATGATTATGGTTACAGGGGATATTTCGATCGTCTGTTGCAAATAACAATTGCTACCAAACAGCTTTAGGAAGAGGAAAGAAAGTATATACTTGATTGACAATGCTGTTGTAATGGAGAATTAATGGGGACTACTAGCACTGTCCAAAAACAAATTACTTTTCGAAGCATATTTTACGTTATCTGTTAAATTCAACATGTTTCTTTCCAAATCAATAAAATTCAGGTTTTGCAGATTTCAGATGAAGATAGAACAAACACATAGACAATAGTTGTATGGGCTACAAAACACAAAACATTAAAGCACAATCCATGTGTTAAGAGGTGCAAATCAGTCTATAGTGGTATATGAATTTTTTAAAGCACAAAATATGAGACAGTTGTGGACGGAAGTGACTACAGAAGATGCCTTTAATCGCAGATATAAGGAAGTATTTCATGGATGAAATAGAAACATTGTACTCTAGCGAAGTCACGGGTGACAATGCAAAATGTTTCCACTTCCCAAAGCAGATATGTCCTTATTTCTAGTTACAAAACTTAAATTTTCTCCGTAAGGCAAATATTTCCTTATTTCTACTTACCAAAATGTATATTTTCATTACTTTATTTGTGCTTGAAGACATATCAAGATTAGTTTACATGGATTTCATTTACATTCTGTGCAAATGCTAGTAACAGTTGCATGATGACGTCAAAGGTGCACTTTGTAATTTTCATTTAAAAAAACTGAAGTAACCACATTTCTTGTGCACACTGAGGTGAGGGTACAGTAGAAATATGACATAGTAGTGGTATCCAACAGATGTAAGAGTGCAACATTTTAAATGAAAAGATCTGAATAATTATGGGTTTACTTGTTATGATTTTGGCTCATTGGTTTGTCTGCTTTTGCATTCAAATGTAGTCTGTGTAGCTTTGACATCCCAACAGTCTTGTTTGATAATAAATACTGTACCCGCATTGTGACTGGCACTTCCAACGTGAGTATGTAAGAAAGCTTGCCAGAAGCTTCCCATGGATCTGTGGTTCTTCCCGGGTTTTTTCATTCACCAAATATACTTGCCGCCATGTACAGCCTACCAAGTGCTAATATATGATATTGAATCCACAAAGCCAAAATAATCATTTTGGTTCCCAATCTACACTCATTTATCCCCGAAACATGGTTAAAATTGTGATGCGAGCTAAATATCGCCACGTAAAACATTAAATACTCTATATAAATAGGAGATGTTCATAAAAATGTTTAACATTTGTGATAGGGTGTAACATGTATATGATGTCCTATGGGTATCACAGAAGATGAATATCAACAATCTATGAAAGTTCAGTCACTTACAATTCGCATTCTTGATGTGGTAAACTAATTATAAAAAATGTATTACTTGAAGCCTCCCTTTTGTTGTTTAGAGTTCATTTCAGGACATTCTTGATGGCGCCACCTCATTGATTACATAAACGTATACTAGAGATCTTACAGTGTTGATATGTATTTTAAAATCTCTTCAACCTGATGAAGAGTGAGAAAGAAAGTGATGAGACGAGAGAAGAAACAAAGAAAAAAATGAAACTGGCCCAAATATGGATATAAAGATTTGAATAAGATACATAAGGCAGATATATTTTAAGTGGGATAAGAAAGTGGTTCAAAAAGTAATATTGTTACAGTGTTGTATTGATACTTTGTCAATATCATTTATCTTCCACATATGTATTTCAACCTCTAATCATGAGGTATATAATAAAAAAGAATGCTTGAAAATGCTGACAATATGGGTGTAAGTGATTGCCAGAATATACTCGTGCTAGGTCTCCGTTCTGTTAGTTATAGTTTGTATTCCCAGCTTTATATGTGCGAGATACCTACAATTTACCCTACTTAAAATTCAGCAAATGACTGTTCATTCTCTATTTCATTAACTCAGCTACTACTGATATCGTACTTTGCGATGAATGAACATAAATATAATGACCCAATTGAGAAAATGCTGAATAGCTTATTGATATCCAATTGTCAAAAAAAAAAATCATCTGATGTCAAAGTCACTTCATGAAATCTAACCACTAATTCACTAACATCAATGAACACGACATCACTTTAATTGGAATGCTATGCACACTGGGCATATTTTTTCTCTTTAGTAAACATGCAAACGCTAAACGTCAACTCAAGGAGATTAAATCTCTTTCTCATTCTTTAAAATGTGTATATGATGACATACAAAAACAGTCGATTCTGAAACGTTTTTGGATCAACTGCTGCTGCGATTTTTACATTACAGCTGAACAAAATTTCATTAGGAAATCTTGTGACTGACACAAAAAAACAGAATTTATAGCGGAACGTTATAATCATTAATTGACCAAAGTGATTATATAAATTCTATTAACTCCTGAATTAAGTGGCTGTGCTGCTAACCTAATAGGAATTAGAAATATATGATATTAATTCACGATGGAGTTTTGTACCCTTTTACATACATAATGTTTGTTTTAAGTCAAGAAACTCCGTAGTGTTAGGATTCCATAGAATAAAAACAATTGAATGAAGTATGTACGATGTAGATATAACAGGCAATGTCCTCACCTGCATGATGTCTCTTATGCTGGTCCTGTTCGCTGGTTTGGAAGAATCTCTTGGTACTGACCTTGCACTGATGATACTTATATAGCTCTACCACCTTTAATTTGGATAATGTCTCTTCAAAACCTCTGATTTCATAACGTGTAAATTCTGTTAAATGAAACAAAGACTTTATTGTGAGCTCCCGTAACATATTCCTCAATATAGTTTGCAAAACATTGTTTTGTGGACGTAAAAAAGCATCATAATATGAATTTTGTTTATCCAAATTAATTTGATTTCCACTGACATCGAAAACTACCTTTCATTATCCAGAAAGATAAATACTGCTTAGAGAGCAACAACGTTTCCTTCAAAAAGGATAAAAACAATACAATTGCACTGCTAAATGGATTGTATTAACCAATCAAATTCTGTGTGATAAAAAATACTTTTTCCTTTACTTTATAATCGTATCTATCTGGACACCCATCATAGTTAATGTTGCACTCGGTAAACTATCACGAGTTCAGAAGCAGTTAGTAATGTTCGTTGGGTGACAGAATATTTTTTTTAAAGCACGTATATTCGAGGACCAATCCACTTTTATGGAAATTCCCCCTCAAATCCGTTTATTCCTCTTCAATGCTACATACGTTATTTATTTGGTCTGTTTCAAACGGTATTGCTACCGAACACAGTTTGAATGAAGTAACAGAGTGTACAGACAATATTGATTTGCTGCAAACCTAATGAATAATCCCAGCATACTGATAAAAATTAATAACAGACTTCAAATATGACTGGCATTCTCATTTAACGTCAGACCCTTTCTTCTACAAGAAAGTAATCGATTTCAATTGATATCTTATTGACATCTTTATTTAAATATAATAGTTTGTTTACATGTTGAATATTCATACGGAATAAAAACAAACATTTATGCAGATACAAGAGCTTTGCTAGATACATTAATATACATTGTGCAGTTCCAACTTTGCATGTGCGTGCAAGGTAAAACATAACTGACATAACAATAAGACATTTAAAGCAATGAACTGAAATATGAGGTTATATGAGGATATAACAAGAATTGTTCTTTCCTTCATAATGATGTAAATGTTCCCAAAGTATCGACAATTTATCAAACAATTGTTTAGTTTAAGCTTAGATTTCATAACATGCCTGCCCAGCTTTCCTAATACCACTACATTCCTTTGCTTAGCATACTTATTGATTAATGAACTCAATCACAGACATTCTCTTTACTTGTGAATGAATACACTGTATTTTTCAAATGACAGTTTTCAAGTACCTGAAGACTCTGAAATATATTATAAAAATATATGCTGGATTTATATAAAGCATAAATCTCAAAACTTTAAAACTACTAATAATTGTTATACATCATACAAGTTACACCAATTTTTATAGATCCTTATACTCTGGAAAGCCAGTAAAATTAATTAAATATTGCACTTCGGAAGCTAACATGAGTTGAGAATCAGTTAGTTATGCACATTAGGTGAGAGTATTATTAACGTATTTAGTTTCAGAATCGTATCAACTTTAAAGGCAATCCATTATTAAGTTTTCATTTCTCATTCACAGTTTTCATACATTATCCCTTTGGTAACTATCAGAAAGGGAATTGCCATTAAAATGGTTAGAAAGAGGAAAGTTGAGTATTTATTTGCTAATCAATATTGTTTTATTGCAGAAATAACGAATACCCCCAATACCGTTGATATAGAAATAATATCATATTTTCCATATGACAAAAAAATCTCTTTATACTTGCAGTATTTTACGTTTAAGTGAATTGGCAGAATACTAGCAATCTAGGTAACTACTTTGCTGATTAGAGTCTTTGTATGTGGGTACAATGTAGAACATGTCTGATATAAAACAAATTATAATGATTACACGAAATATGCAAGATGAAGATATAAAACGAATTCTTCTTTCCTTTATTAAGATTCAAATGTAGTCACAACTCCGTATTCGTCTGACACCCCTCGTCACAAATATCGCATTCATAACGTCTGAAAACTGGTAAATAAAACAACCTTAAGGTACTGTCCAAGAACATAATTTATGAAAATTTCTAACAATCCTATATACTGTGAAAGTAATGAAAGTTCAATAATATATTGAATCAATTTGAATATGATCTGCCGAAATGAGGAAAACGACTATTCATTGTTGTGTTTATTCTGTTAAATTTTCATTAGCAGCAAATACATGTCCCTAATATAAGTAAAGAATGTGGCAAATATTCTACTGTTAGACACATTTCATCAAATGAAGTGTCTGTGTAATTAATCCGCCACAACAAGCACCTCATATACTTAAAATCTGTATATATTTAGTCTTATATCTAATATCCTCATGTTCTAGACAGACTGCATAATTAAGTGTTTCACTTGGTACACTATCACAAGTTCAGAACAGGTTAGTTGTACACATTGGACTACAGAATATTATATTCTTTAGGAATTTATTTTCGAACACTCTTCAGCTTTAAGGTGACGTTCATGTCGCGTCCATTGTTTCCTCTTACTCAAAATGGAATTACAATCAAACTCTATTTGACTGAGGAAAGTGAGTATATATTTGATGGACCATATTGTTTTACTATAGAACTAATGAGAAATAATAACCGACTCCTATTAAGACTACATATTTTCCTTAACATTAACATTTTTCTTCCACATAAATTGAATTGATTTCATGTTATACACTACTGACACGATTATACACACATTGTTATTTTCGTTTACATCGAGAAAATTCGCAAGATATAAAAGCATACATTTATACTGATACGAACGTTTGTTGTTAGGTACGTCAGTCACCATGTATAAAGCCACAACCCTTTCGTCAACACTCGGAAATTAACATAAAGATAAGTAAGGATTTCCAAAAGACGATTATCAGACTATTGAGGTAGAAACTGTACAACTGAATAATTGCTGACAAGACAATGTGCATTAAACTGAACTGTCAGAATATTAGTTTTCTAGGTCATTGTTCTTTTGGTTTGATTTGTAGTCCGAAACATGTCATGCATGTGCTTGCAAAGTATGCATTGCTTACATAAAATAAGACACTTAAAGTAATCAAACTAAATACGTAAGATGATCATACAATATACACTGTTCTTTCCTTTATGAAGACGCAGATGCTGGCGCATGTCCCTCTGTGTTGAGTATCCCATGTCACAAAATTCGCACTCATACCGTCTGAAGTCTGTTAGATGAAAGATTGTACAATGTTGTCTTAGAACATAATTCCTCAACATTTCGAACGATGCAATATAATGTAGTGATACAATGATACTACCATAATGTCTAACTTAAATTTGACTCCCAATGATGCAACAAAGGTATTTCCTGTTTGTTCAGTAACTAAACTATACTGTTATTTAGTCTTAATAAACGTAAGCCCAGAATGCCTCTTAAAGCAAACGCGAAACAATGTATACTACTACCTGACTCATTTCTTTGAATGAAGGTTCTGAGTTGTTACCCCAACACATCGAACAGTCTTTATCCGACTAAATCCCTTTGACGAGAATGAAATTAATCAAAGCAATCAGGAAAAGTTTTCTATTGTCTTGAAAGAAGTTGCTGCATTACTCAGATCAGTTGTCAAGGAAATGAGGAGCCAGAAATATGTAATTTTGATACCTGCTGGATGTTTACATTGCAACATTGCATTGAACATTTTAAGACCATTCCTTACTACACACACACACACACACACACACACACACACACACACACATATATATATATATATATATATATATATATATATATATATATATATATATATATATATATATATATATATTGTTACGACCCTGTAGTTAAATTACATGTGTGTTAAAATTTGAATTCTTTCTAATTGTTTCTATTTCATTTTTATTTCATTTTTATATCATTAAATATAATTATTATTATGATGATGATTATGTTCGCAGGGTCTGATTTTTTTATAGAAACATCGTGTTTATTTAGAACGTAAATGTGACTCGCGTAAGCATGATTTTTGCATGACGGTTTGTTGTTTCAAGTAAACAGTCGGCAATAGCTATGTAAGTGATTGGTTGTGACCACGGTCATTTCTAATAATACTTGTTGACATTCTATACTGAGGTGGCGAGATTTCGAAATCGCCATGTGTTTTTCGTGCGTGTACATGAAATGATGTTTTAGTTCGCCTTAAATACTCAGGTACTTGCAAAATTATCTTGAGTCATATTTTAACACCTTAGAGGGAGTCACATTTTAACATCTTATAGAGTTTCTAATACCTTGAGAAGAAGGTATTCTTTTGTGCTGGAAAGAGTTGTTCGTTCGTACGTCTGTAGAACGACTGTAGAACGACATGTGTTTTGTTATGGATGATAGCTGTACTTCATCTACCTTTTAAATAATAATTATTTTCCCTGGAGAACTATACATAACTGGCTTTGGACAAAGGCATTTAGTGAAATTAATTCTAAATTGGAACAGAACGATACAAATTGTGATTCACAGTGAAAATTCTGGACACTTGTGTAAAACCTTCGTCTGACGTCATCATCCGCCATCTTGGAACGGAATTGAGATTCAGACTACTTCAATTAGAACTGTTTATTTACAGGACTTATATGTTTTTCACAATTCTAGGACAAATGTTTGGATTTTCTTCGCAAATCGTAAGTCCTATTTCATATTTTCACCTTTTCACCGTGTTTTCTAGGGAAATGAATTATTTTTGTTAAAACTAGCAAAGTTTGTTGTCTTCGCTCTTTTCTTTCTGTTACTTTAAACGAGCCGATACGTAACAAT